>JAUUDW010000042.1:212666-226306 GCA_032361385.1 Panulirus guttatus
GAGAATATGAAGAGAGGAGAAGATTTAAGCCGTATTTCAATCCAGTCTGAAGCCTGGCCAAGCCTCGCCCTTTTACCCCCTCAAATAAAGCTATTATCAACTTTATTAGTTATTTACTCGTTTTGGAATTATAATCTTTAATGGCTGAATCATTTTGACATCAAAGAGTGGACAAAGACAGTAAAGTGATGATAAGTTTACCAAGCGTGTAGTGAAGATAGATTTATCAAGTGTGTAGGGATGATGTGGCAGTATCCTGATTGGCCGGTGATTATTCCTTGCCTGACAATCAGGTTTGGGAACTGTGTTGTCACTCTTCCTTCGGCCCTCCGCCATGCTGGTCCGTCGGTCTGTTTCCCGTAGTGGGGCCGCGCCTGATTTTCACACACCTTTTTAACCAGGTGTTCGGTTCCCTTCCCCCCACATCCCCCCCCCTCCCCCTCCCCCCCTGCGTGCTGGGGTCCTCTCGCCCGCCCACGCTGCCCCGTGGGGGCTGCGAGGAGTGCACACGGCCGGGGCGACTGGGGCGTTGTTGGGGGAAGATGCGAGTTGCGTCGGGGCGGAACTCAGCCATTGTCGTGTGGTGGGTGGCGATGCCCGCATACCGACCAGACTTATACGGATCCACCAACCAGCCACCAAGACCGAGCGACCCAGCCCGCCGCCCGCCCGCCCGCCCTCCCTCCTCCTGCTGTAGTGATGATGTTGGTTTTGGTGTTGAAGAGGGGGGAGGCGGTTCTGGTGGTGATAGGTGGCAGGGTTTGCGGCGGGAGTGAATGGTTCTCTGGTGGTGATATTGGCTTCAACGGCGGCGCTTACTGAATGGTGATAAGGGGCCCCGTCTGGTGACGATAGTGAAGATGTTTTTTTTAGGTGCTGGTGGTAATAGTGAAGATGTCTCGCTGCTCTGGTTGAAGGATGTGTGTGTGTGTGTGTGTGTGTGTGGTGAGGGCAGATTGTCGTGGGCGTCGTGTTGGCGGGGAAACAAGGAGAGGTGTCGTGTCACCATCATCTTCGCTATTTGAAGTAAAATGGCACAATTCACGCCAGTGAGTCGCCTGTACGTGTGTCCCACAGCGGTGCTGACTTGTGAACATCATATCCTTCTGTGCCATGCGCTGTAGTACAGATTTCAGAAGATTATTCTTCTCGGGACGAAAGGGGAGCCAAACTCACAACACGGTGCTGTGTCTGCAACACAGAAATGCCAGGTGCAACACAGAATGTATCACGACAGTTGCACAGACACGGACGGATGACGTATCAACATCAGTTCAGGGCATAGAAAAGGGTTTTGGTGAACACCTGTGAACAGATCTTCCAAATGTCAAAAGCTCCTTTCCCTTCCTGACAGACTCGAACCTGTGTTCAGCGTCCTTCCCTCGAAGCTTCGACAATGATTTGTTATCAAAGTAAAATCCTCGTCGAAAAACTTGTCAGTCCAAAGGAGTCCATCTCTTCCCTGCTACTGATCACAGCGCAGCCTTTGAAAAATGCAATAGCTCCTGAGGAACGAGACCTTATGATTACATGAGCAATCAAATTGCACAAAAAAAATCACATCCTTTCTCTCACGCGTTTTGCCAAATCTTCTTTGTTATGTGGTCTGGTTTGCTCTGTTATTGCATCACTTGAAGAACTGTTCACCGTCAACGTCATATAACTGATCCTAAGATATAACAGCTGTAGTCAGGGCGCCTCCTTGGTGAACAGATCTTTGTATATCCCTCATTACCTTACACTCACTCGGGTTCAGTTTCATCACTCATCAAAGCAACTTTCTGGGGTTTGTCTCGGTCCCCTTGCAATACAATGCAGTCACTTTTATACGTGCGTTGATGGAGCCGTTCTTCACACACACATACACACACACACACACACACGTTCCTGATGCAATAAGAGAAATCCACACTGAAAGAGATTTTTGTTTTGTTTACGTGGTACAAATGCTGGTGCCGGCTGCCCAGGGCGCCATTCAATCCTGCCTTGTCCCCAGCAGCGCCTGCGTCAGTAGTGCTCTTCTCCAACACACGCCTCAGTTGCCTAAGATTATGGCGCCGGAACACACCTTCGGTTCACAGTGTTAAGGAATATTTTTCGTTATGTAATTCATTCCTATGAAGAAAATTTTTTTGTTCTGTGTTAATATAATTGATTTCTATGAAGACACTTTTTGTTCTGCGTTTATGTACTTGATTCCTGTTAAGAAACTTTTTGGTTCTGTGTTTATGTTAAGGAATTCCTGTCAAGAAACTTTTTTTGGTTCTGTGTTTATGTGATTAATTCCTACCAAGAAACTTTTTTGTTGTGTTTATGTAACTGATTCCTGTTAAGAAACTTTTTTGGCTCTGTGTAACACCTGGTGTCAAGAATTCGCTGTATTTCACACATTTAACAAATAATTTCCCTGAATTTCGTTAATGATGTATTTGTTTTCGCTGTATCGTCTTAAGATTTAGAAAATGGCTTTAAAAGAGTTAGAGTGAAGACCTGACAGGTTAGGCTGCCATTGACCGACCAGGTCTTAAATGGACCTCGTTAGTGTGTACTTCCTGCAAGGTCGTGACCAACAGACCTCGCTAGTGTGTACTTGCGGTCAGGTCCTACACAGTAGACCCCGTTAATGTGTACTACCTGCCAGGTCTTGACCAAGAGAACCCGTTAGTGTGTACTAACTGTCAGGTATTGACCAAGAGACCCCGTTAGTGTTTACTACCTGTCAGGTCTTGACCAAGAGACCCCGTTAATGTGTACAACCTACCAGGTCTTGACCAACAGACCTCGTTAGTGTGTACTGCCTACCAGGTCTTGACCAGCAGACCCCGTTAGTGTGTCTGTCATGTCTCAGTTATTTACATGATGTGGTATAAATGCTGGATTCTTATAACGAGAGTAAATTAAGATATTTTACGAAATGATGATTCAGATGAATTTGTAATATTAAAGATTTTTCCTAGGTATTGTTTCATCTTATTACAGTTAAATTTAGATGATTAAGGTAATGGTTTTAATGTGAAGGCACAGACTTACAAGGTTAATTGAGAAAGTGTGGATGGCACCAATTCTCCAGTAAATGCATGTGGGTTCCACTGTTATCTGCTCAAGGTGTAGAGATCATATTACCAGCAATGAAAGATATCCAAATACATCAGAGGACGTTCATGTGTGTGTGTATTCTGTGAGGTGTATATGTATGTGTGTGTGTGTGTGTGCGTAGGTGTGTTGTGTGGGTGTAGGTGTGTGTGTGCGCGCGCGTGTATGTGTGTGTAGTGATGATTTTTTTTTTGTGTGTGTGTGTGTAGTGATGATGATGATATGTGTGTGTGTGTGTGTGTGTGTGGGCGTAGGTGTGTGTGTCTGTGTGTGTGTGTTGTGTGGGCGTATGTGATGGTATATGTAAATAGTGAAGACATGGTTGAAGACGTGAGACTAATATGGCCTTGTGTTGCAGGGGCCGGCGGCGGCAGCGGCTGTTTAAGCTGAAGTTCCACCACCAGGCGCTGCCCCCGGAGTACCTGGACCCCTATGAGGCCTCCCTTCGTCAGGAGCAGCGGGCGGCCGCCGCGGCCACGGCTTCCCCGGCCGCCACGCCCGCCGCCGCCCGCCACCACCGCGAGGCCCTGCCGCCCCACGACCCCCAGCAGCAGCAGCCGCCCCTCGACCCCAGGGAGAACCCGACGCCGCAGGGCCTGCAGGGCGGCGTCCCGCGACCGGGGCGCGGTGGAGGGCGCGGACGCGGGCGCGGGCGGGGTCAGCGCGCTCCGCGCCCCATCACTATCCACGAGGCCGGGGCCGGGGCCACGGAGGCGCTCCTGCGGGACCTGCTGCTGACGCGGCCGCAGCTGCAGCAGGCGGCGCTGAAGCAGGTGGCGTTGGCCCGCGCCCAGTCGGTGCCTTCCATCATGATGGCGAGTCAGGTGGGCGCGCGCGGGGGCCCGCCCAGCCCCGGGGCGGCGGGCCAGGAGGGCCACCTTCCCTACATGGGCGAGATGTTGCTGGACACGCGACCGAGACGAGGCAGGAAGCCCAAAAAGGCAGACATTACCCACCTCATCTCCAAGAACTATGGAGGGGCGGGCTTGGCTGCCGCTGCCATGATCCAGGAGGCGGCGGGGCTCCAGCACCTCCAGCAGCAGCACCACCACCTCCAGCAGGAGTCGCCGGAGTCGTCGGAAGCGTATACGATGATGGAGCAGGAGTCGCTGGCGCGGTCGCACAGCTACACGTCGCTGCTGCACTCGGCCCTGACGGCGGCCGCCGCCCAGGCTGAGGAAGACCAGAGCGAGCCGCTCAACCTCTGCGTGAGGGACGCGCCCCTCAAGTACGACCCGGACCACGCCCACCTCCCGGCCGTCAAGCTGGAGCCGCCCACGCCCGCCGAGGACGACGACGCGGGGGCGGTAGCGCGGGAGGGCGGCATGAGCTCGCCGGAGGTGGCGTGGGCGGGGGTGGGGCGGGCGGTGGGCGGCGTGCCGACCCACTGGCTCCACGACTACCGCCTGAAGACGGAGGACGGCCTCAGCTCGGGTCAGTCTACGCCCTCGCTCTGCTCGCAGTCCTCTCACATGCCTTCTCTCTCCCCCCACTTATCTCCCCCGCCTCCCCTGGGCTCCCCACACATGAGCCTCTCTCCCCACTTCATGGCCTCGCCACAATCTCCCCACTCGCCCTCCCCAGTGCCGGCCGCCTCGCCCCTCCCGCCCTCCCACCACCACCGGCACGTCCACGCCCTCCTGAAGGAGTCGCTGCAGCAGCGGCTGGACGAGGCGGCCCGGGAGAGACTCTCGCCGCAGGAGGCCGTCCTGAAGGAGCGAGGGGCGCGGCCCGGGGGCAAGGGCAGCACCGGGGCGCGCAGGAAGCGCTCGGCGCTCTTCATCCCCCCGGCAGACCCGAGCACCGAGGTCAGCATCTGCAAGTTCAAGTTCACGGGCGGACCCAACCCCATCCTGGAGGAGAAGAAGATGGTGAGCGTGGACGCAGGCGGCACCCTGCGGTACTCGAGCGGCGGCGGGGACCACCACCACCACCGCGGCGGCAGCTGCGGCCGCGGCGACGCCCGGCCGCAGCTGCGGCTGAGCGGGAAGCTCCTGGACAACATCACCAAGTGCGAGAAGGACGTGAAGAAGATACGACTGGAGAGCGACACGGAGGACACGTGTAGCCTGCCGGGGATGGGCAGCGCGACCACGTCTCCCGTGTCCACCCTGGAGCGTGGTCTCCAGCCGCCCATGCTCGCCCCCGCCCTCGAGGACTCGCCCAAGCGCAAGCGGCGCTCCAAGAAGTCTTCGGTGCGGGAGACGCTCGAGCAGACGCTGAGGGAGAGGGGCCTCCTCATCCAGACGCAGCAGGTGGAGTCGGCCGAGGGCGCCACCTACTGCAAGTTTCGTCAGTTGCGCAAGTTCACTCGCTACCTCTTCCGCAGCTGGAAGGACTACCTGCCGGGGCAGCTTCAGGAGGGGGGCATCACCCTCGACGGCTTCGGGGAGGCTCGCCACCACCCGCCGCCCTTTCCCCACCACCACCTGGCCCGGGGGCCGCCCACACCCGACCATCGCTGACACCCCCCCCCCCTCCCTCCCCAGACTCTAGGGGCGTCTCTGACCGCCACCCACGAGCCACATGGGCATTGACAGAGAGAGTGGTGCCCGTGGGTGGCGCCGCCGCCCCCACGATGCCCTGGTTGTATCTCCCCACTCATTCTCCCCTCTCTCTCCCCACTCCCCAGCCTCCATAGGTTGTGACGCGCAAAGTACAACAAGAGCTTTTTTTTTTATTTCAGGGGGAGCCACACGTCTGTCTCTCCAGGTTCCGCCTCCTGCTGTCTTCACCCCCTGTGGGTATTCACCCCCTCTGGCCCACTCTGTAATCTCCCCCTTTAGCGTGAAGCTCTCACTATCCCTCAGAGAGGCAGAGCCGTGCAAGGAAGGGGGGAAATCCCTTGATTACCTCATAGAACTTGATCCGTAATCGACTCCGGAGGACATTTCCTCTCCTCCGAGGTTATGTGTATAGCACTGTAATGACCCGCTGGCTCTAGAGTACGACCAGCCAGACCCCTTGTGTGTACGACCTGGTCGACACCCAACCAAGTGCCTACGACCAGCTTAGCCCGACACGTCTAACGACCACGACCCTTGAAAGTGGTCGTCAAGTGCTTTAAAAAAAGAAATGGCCCCAGGTACGACTGGGTTGGTCATAGTTCGCCTGTGCCTTAACGACCCAACGACCCCATCCGACCTGTGTAGGTGAAGAATGGAACCTATCGTGTCGCTCTGAAACACCAAACTCGCCCTTATGTCTCCCTGACAGAGGACCGCTACACTCATTCCATTAACAACAGTATGATTGCCTGGGGTGGTGCTAGATGGGGAGCGACGTGATGGACTCCCATTTAAGACTCTTTGGCTGCCACAGTGACGTCTGACGCGTTGAAGTCATCAACAGTGACATCTGACGTGTTTGATGTCATCATCAGTGACTTCTGACGTGTTGTCATCAACAGTAACATCTAACGTGTTTGATGTCACCAGCAGTGACATCTGACGTGGTGACGTCATAAATAGTGACATCAGACGTGTGTGATGTCACCAGCAGTGACATCTGACGTGTTGATGTCATCAGCAGTGACATCTGACGTGTTGATGTCACCAGCAGTGATATTTGACGTGTTGATGTCACCAGCAGTGACATCTGACGTGTTGACGTCATCAACAGATGTTCCGCAGAGGCGGTGATGTCTGTAGCCCTTCCCCTTTCCACGAGTGTGTCCGAAAGGCATCCTGGTGGCGACCCCCAGCTATACTAGGGAGGCCGCCTTGACCTGCAACGTCCTTATAATCAAGGGGCGCAGCCCTCCGCTCTCCTCAACATCAGGAAATCAAGTTTGTGTTGCTCTGGTGGTGTTGAGCGAGTGAGGTAGTGTTGCATACACGACCCCACTGGCTATGGCTGCTGTTGCTCTGTAGGAGCAGCAACCTGCTCCAAGGGCGTGCCATCCGTCATTAGTCTCCAAGGGCGTGCCATCCTTCAGTAGTCTCCAAGGGCGTTCCATCCGTCAGTAGTCTCCAAGGGCTTCCCATCCGTCAGTAGTCTCCAAGGGCGTCCCATTCGTCATTAGTCTCCAAGGGCTTGCCATCCGTCAGTAGTCTCCAAGGGCGTGCCATCCGTCAGTAGTCTTCAAGGGCTTCCATCCGTCAGGAGTCTCCAAGGGCGTGCCATCCGTCAGTAGTCTTCAAGGGCTTCCATCCGTCAGTAGTCTCCAAGGGCGTCCCATCCGTCAGTAGTCTCCAAGGGCGTCCCATCCGTCAGTAGTCTCTAAGGACGTGCCATCCGTCAGTAGTTTCCAAGGGCGTCCCATCCGTCAGTAGTCTCCAGCAGGGGCAGCCCGCGTAGTGATGACCCAGTGCTATGGCCTCACAAGACATCGTCAGCAGATAGTAAAGACCCCTTCATCTCTCGTGCTCTCCTGAGCTAAGTGGTCAGCGTCTTGTGCAAAAGCGTCTCCTGGTCCTTGGTCTCCAACCTCCACACACATTTTCCTCAACCGGGTCGAAGAGAACCCATATATGGAAGGCAGGAGGAGGCGAAGAAGAAACCTTGAAACGCCATTTGTGTAAATACCTTTTAGATTTCATAGAATTATGAGCTCTTACAAAGCAAGTTGCGCCCCCAAAGTGTGTGGAAATATAAGAGAGAGAACCAGTCTTACACAGCAGTGAAGGAGGAGTGTCACACTAGCACCAGCAGTGAAAGAGGGGATCGCACTATAAGCAGTGAAGCAAGAGATGGTCACAGCCCCAGCGCTGCCGCTCGCTCTTCCCGCCAAGACTGGAAGTTTGGCACATCGCACTGACGCTGACGCCTCCCCCATAAACATGCACTCGGTAAAAATCCCATCACAACCTCCTGTTATCGCCGTCAGTATGTCGCAGAGTATGTTGTCATACTTGGCGAGGCGACACGAGAATTGTGGCCTTAACGGCGCCGCCCTTCTGGTATATTAAGCTACGGTTTGTGGCTGTCGGGTCTTCGGTGTGACGCCCTTGCCCTCCTGTAGGGAACAGCACACGTCCAAGGGGCAAACACGTCCTTAGAGGAAGGGCAGCACGTCTTCCATGAAGAGACCACGTCCTTAGTGAAGGGGCAACACGTCCTTGAAGGGGCAGCACGTCCTCAACTGAAGGGGCAACACGACTTTAGAGAAGGGGCAGCACATCCTCAGAGAAGGGGTAGCACGTCCTCAGCGAAGAGACCAAGTCCTTACTGAAGGGGCAACACGTCCCTCAGGACTGGAAGCAGTGCGCCCTTCAAGCAGCAGCTGAGTCGCTCAGAGTCAGTCGAAGACTCTTACTGACTCTCGAGTCATTCTGGCGGGAGGCCGTGTGTCCGTGTGTGTCTGTGTCTGTGTGTGTGTGCGCTCCGGGATGACAAGTACTGATGTCTTTCATAACCTCACATCTGGAGAAGCGATTAAACTAAACTAATACTCAATCTTTAGCAAAGGTCCCGAAAGTATTGTCGCCCTGAGCTTTAAGACGAAAACAATTGGCATTAAAGACTTTGAGATGAGAGCGTTACGCAGCCATGGATGTAACGTTAAATTTTGTCCACGAAAAAAAAAAAAACAAGACGGAGAATCCATAACAAAACAAAGAGGGACTTATTTTCCGGGCCATCGTCTCTTTTTAGTATTTCCGATAACAACTTCTCAGGTACGCACTGTGGCAGGGTTAGTCATGTTGCAATCCTTGCAAGGAATGAAGGAGTCTCTTCTTGCATCGTCATATGGCGTGATTGGCTGCCGGGCCTCACGCAGCCTAGTGATCCATCGCGTGATTGGTCGCTGGCCTCATGCAGTCTAGTGATCTGTTCTGTGGTTGGTTGCCTGGCCTAACGCAGCCTAGTGATCTGTTTTGTGGTTGGCTGCCTGGCCTGACGCAGTGTAGTGATCCATCGCGTGATTGGTTACTAGCCTCAAGCAGTCTAGTGATCTGTTCTGTGGTTGGCTGCCTGGCCTGACGCAGCCTAGCCAGCCTGGTGCCTCCAGTGACGGCTTCTGATGGGGTCCAGGCCCACCCTTCGCCTCCCAGACCTCTAACTGCGCCAGTAAACGAATCTGATACGCAATGGAAAAATCTGATTCGCCACTGCATGAAGAGGGAGAACCCCACCAGATGGAGTAAGGAACCGAATGCTCATCATCAAATCAAGCAATGAAATAGTGGAATTTAAGAAATTTATTACACCTGCCTATACCTTCCCTAAAATCTGTGACCCGAGTGTTTTGGAAGAAAAATTGGCTGAGAATACTTCGCAAAATTTTGGAGCCCGATAGTTGTGAGCAGGCAAATATATTGTGCCATATTGATCCTCGGCATAAGTTGTGACTATAATGCCCCCGAGATCTGCCAGGTTTGTGATGGGAGAAGGGAAAAATGGTTGGTCCTACTTGGCAACCGTCGAGAATTGTTAACCCGGTGTTGATTTAAACTGTGAACAGTGTCATTTTCCATCCCTCTGTATCCAATGTCGTTTTATACATCTGGATTTCTAATTTATGTGTGATGTTAATTTATTTTCTTGAGATGGAAATGTGTGATGTTAAATTACGAAGAGTTCAATGATTCCCTGTCAATCATTTATGTTAAAATATTTTAAGTGTTGAAATCTTTTTGTGTTAAAGAATTTTTGTGTTAAAATTTTTTTAAGTGTTAAAATTTTTTAAGTGTTACAACTTTTTAAGTGTTAATGTTAAGTTGTGGAATGTCCGAGTATGGCAACAAGTGCTGGCCTCTTGATATCATCTCAGAATTTTATATGTAAAAAAAAATTTCGTAGAAGTGATTTCCCATTTTCTATTGATATTTTTGTAATTTTTAGAAAATATCTTTAACTACATTGTTATAGAAGTGTTGTCGGCGTGTACGTGTGTATGTGTGTGTGTGTGTTTGTTTCCCCTCCTTTGAGCACGATGGTACGACCCTTAAACACAACAACAGTACGACCTTGACGATGGTACGACCCGTCAAAGTGACGGACCTACTTAGCAAAACCCAGTGGTCTGTGCAACAGCTTGACGGTCGCGCCATTGCGCCCAAGGGCAGCCCCCAGTCTTAGGTCATGGAAAATAAGATTTCATGTCCATACCAGAGAGAAAATCAAAATGTCGAGTGAGAGACAAATTAGCATCAGGTTAACTAAGAGACGACGGTTCCCGAGCGTGCCAATTTGACTCGCCCCTGTCCACAACATTGTTCATTTTTTTGTTTATTTTTTCCTTTCGTCCCTTGACCACCAACCAGAGATTTTGTATATTACGAGTTTTATGTATATTTATGCTCCATAATGCCTGTATAAATCGAAATATGACTAATATATTAAGCACAACCAGATTAATTCATGACCGCGCGTCAAAGAGATGGTTTAGAAACGGGGAGGAAGAGATTAATATGCAAATTAGCACCTCTCTCTCCTTCAAGGTTAATCATAAGAGAAGTTTAGAGAGTTTGAGAAAATGATTAGATCATCAAACGATCGGATATTAATCAGTTGGAATCGTACGGTCATTAAGGGTGATATTAATCCAAATTCATTCAAAGAACGTTCATCGGTCCTCTAAACGAAGCCCAAACCTTCAAAATCAAAACGAATACTTTAGATTTTGATTTGATTTTAGCTTCTAATCTGTTGTAGATTAATCATGGAACGGTTGATAAATGATTAACGGATTATTTCCTTCTGTGTCGTCTTTGGTTCAACCATTTTGTCACATTCATCTCGTAAAGGTATGAACAGAATCCATTTCGACATCTCGTTTTGTCTCAAATCGATGTATATACACGTATATACATTCATATACATTTTTTTTTACCAATCGAGCAGCAGTAATTGACAGAATTCTGTCAAATTCTGATATGTGACTTTTCCGTAGACGGCAGCCTGGCCTTCACGGTGCATCAGCTGAACCCAAATTCAATGTTTTGATTATGGTGTGTATTCCTCCGTGCGGCGGCCATATTTGTTATGGTATGTATTCCTCCGCGCGGCGGCCATGTTTGTTATGGTATGTATTCCTCCGCGGGGCGGCCATGTTGGTTTTCGCGTTAGGGCCAAGCATGCCTCATATTATCCTCTTGTTACAGTCGTAGTGTTGATATAGTCTGTAGTTCCCTTCCAATTTATAACATTCGTCTCAGTGGTCATATTATTCGAGTGTGACTCCTCTGAGCACAGTGGTGTCAACTCTGGTTAAAATGGTGTCAACTTTGATGTCGACCCCGAAGGGATTAGGTCAAAGGTCACTCCATCATACTCAAGGGGTTAACGAATGAAAGGTCACCCTCGGCTAGGCTGTATTATCGGAGGACAACCTTGTCGAAGAATTTCTCACTCCGAGGGAGTCCATCCTTTCCCTGCTGCTGATTGGAACGCAGCCCCGGAAGCTGTAGGAGCCCCAGGAGAAGAATGGGTCCCGGGGATTTCATTATGATTACAATAATGATCATTGTTATCAGTACTCTCTTGACCACAAGTGTTCTTGCAAGATAGGAAAAATCCCAAGGAACACGGCACCACGATCTCCCCGGAGGCCTCTGGCAATAATATCACATTCCAAATGTCTACCTAAAAAACGCGACTTTGCTGTTAGGTCGTTCACGTCCAACGATACATTTTGGGAAAGCTCTTGATGTCAGGAATCCACCAGTCTTTGGATGTCAATATATCCTCCTTGTCACACCGAATTATCACTGGCTGGTCCGTTTGAGGTGATTTCTCCGACAGTGAACAGTGAGCCTGTGATTTTCAAGAGTCGAGGCTGTTTATGACATTGTAAAGAAGCAGTGATTAAGTGTAGCGCGGTTGAGTTAGCGAAGGCTTATTTTGGATTTCAGAAATGTCGTTTGTGCCAATGAGAAGCGAAGAAACTGCTTTTCACGTAAGCACTGTTATGTGTTAGTGAACAACATGTGTTGTTCTTTAGTGTTGTTCCCCAGTTCTTGCTTCCATTTAAGATATTCGACCCATTCATAGTACACAATCTAATGTCAAACTCAATTGATATTTTGTATTAGATAATTCGTGATATTTATTGAAACTACAAAATAGCAGGTTCTTATCATGAGTCTCCTCAAATTTGCCTATGACCAATTCAGAATGAGAGTATTTACAGACCAAACCACCTGTTTGGTGCTGAGAGTTGCATGCAGACAACGCAAACGAGCAGTTACAGGCTGCTGGAAATGGGCAGTTGGTAGCACTCTACCACCCGAGTCAACACTACAGACTCTGGATTTTGAAGGATGTCTTGAGGTGTATTTCTCTGCCATATGCTATAAGATCACAACCCCGTACCCCTGAGCCCCATTGGGTAAGAACATTAAGTCAGTTCTCCCAGAATTCGGAAGGTACCACAGGTTGGGAGTCTCACACACCAGTGAGCGGGGTTCGAATCCCAAGACCGCGCACCACGCCAGGTGATATGCCCATGGCAACGGAAGCCAACGGGTATGGAGGAACCACGCAAACAGTGACGCAACGGTCTGTTTGTGGTCAAACAGACGCCATAACTGTTGGACTCAGTCGATATTCCAACCTGTTTAAATGGTACAAATGTCATCGATAAACGGTATTTCAATATTCCAAATGGATTAAGATGATTAGGTAAGCATTCATCCAACGTATGATAGAAAATGGGCAATAGAGAAAAAGGGATCCAATGTATAATAGAAAATGAGTAATATAGAAAAAGGGATCCAACGTGTAACAGAAAATGAATAATAGAGAACAAGGAATCCAACGTATAATAGAAAATGAGTAATATAGAAAAAGGGATCCAACATATAACTGAAAATGGATAATATAGAAAATGGGAAGCTTCCCTAATTTGCCTTATGAAAAACTCCGTACTCCAGCAAGGCAGGAGACTTATCGTAGCTCCCCATATCCTCCTGAAGGAGGCGATGAAGAAGTGACCAATATTGTACGCCTAGATGATCCAACAAACCCCCGCCCCATCAGAAGGCATATTTACATAACAGCAAAGCTTGTGTGCAGCTTAAAAGAAAAGTGTATTACATGACGGCAAAGCTTGTGTACAGCTTAAAAAACTTTGAATATCTGTTGACCGTTGAAGTCAATTTCCGTTGAACTGATTCCACTGTTGCTATAGACTAGAACAACACGAGATATTAATAACAAGAATCCCGTAGTGAACATATAGAACATCACAGAACAATGTGCCAGAACGTATACGAGTTTAGTGCTGTACAGAGGAATAGGAGATGTATTTAGAGCCATCACAGATGCACCATATTGAAACCCCAGCTTCCGTGGCTGGCAACAGGTTGTGGTGTCAATTGAACGGGTCAGAAAACTACCAATCTCTCATCTTCACTATGTCATTCATCCACTGCAGTTTAGACTAAGGCTAAGTCGATGGCTTTCCCAGCCCCGGGATGTATTGTATGACAACACAGGAAGGCATGAAGGGGTTCGAATCGTCTCCAGGTGAGGAGGAAGACCTGTAGGGTCCCAGCGCATCGGTTCGAGTCCTGTTTGCTGCGGCAATCGGTCCACAGTCAACCCAGCTGTTCATCCACCCTCACCGGTTGGTCGACAAATTGGGAACCTGGCTCAGGCTA
>JAUUDW010000042.1:241419-252802 GCA_032361385.1 Panulirus guttatus
CTGGGGGATTTGAGAGTAGAGTTTACTGAAGTGTGAGGTAGGAGTAAGCGTTTGATTTCTACTTGGGAGTTGGTGTTTAGTTATAGAATGGTCTGGATGGAAAGGGTCTAGTAATGTTACATAGAATTCAGCACTGAGCAGGGACTGTATTAGGGGGTTCTTTGTTACAATGTGAAGATGATGTTTGTTTATGGTGGCTAGGCAGCCACTGATTGTTCCAAGTGCACTGTTCTGTAAGGTTTGCAGCTTTATTGTATTTGCTTCTGACAGGGTGGAAGACCAAGCAGGTGAGGCCAGCCTGTAGTTACACCGTGAGTGAAAAGTCTCCTTCAGCGAGGCTGTATCATTGTTAGTTTACGACAAGGAGCACACTATCGTTGAAGAACTTCACACTCCAACGGAGTCCATCATTTCCTTGCTGCTTGAAGTAATACTACTATGGAGCTATGGGAACTTCTATAAAGGGGGTCCTGAAGCAAAATGAGAACTTCTTCAAGAATAAGGTCTGGGAGCAGTTATAATTAATACACATAAGCATACATAACTGCATTTCCTGCTTCAGTGAGGTAACATCAAAAGCATAAGAACAGTGGCTTCATTTGCTCATAACCACTCTCTGGTTGTCATGTATTATGCACCAAAACCATCCAGAGCCAAGCTGACCAGTTTACAGGCCCTGTCTCAGCCTGTTGACAGCATATCGCCCCCGATACACCATGTTGATTCAACTTTTTTTTATGCCATGAGTGTCTCTCATCTTCCTGAATGTTTGGACAATGATATCCCAAAGCATTCATCACTTCATCCTTTCATCTCCTTCATCCCCTACCTCCATCCACTTAGGCATGAAGATCCTTTCAGTATTCTTTTTCCATGTCTTAACTGTTATGAATGTAAAATGCTCAGTAACTTGTTATTGAAAAATTGCTCAGTACCCTCTTATTCAAAAAATGCTCAGTAACCTATTATTGAAAAAAATGCTCAGTAACCTACTATTGAAAATCCCCTTGGCATCTTAATCAGCAATAATTTTAAGCATTTCTTTTCTTTTTCTCCCGATGAGAAAAATTATACCAAAAATACATTTTTGTGATTCATTAACATCCACTGCATAATTACCCAGCACTTGTGATTGTCAAGTTGCACTACTCTGACCTAGGTAGCTGTCTTTTCTTTCTGCCTCATCCACACGTGGACTGCTGGCATTCTGTCCACAAACATACAATCTCTCATTTTCACACATAACACCTGACAACATTAAATTCACACAACTCATTCATCGTAACTCTAGGGTTTTCTAACCCTGCCTTCTGCCAGATGGTAGGAGCAATGGATGGAAGTAGAAGGTAGGAAAATTAGACAGGAGCATTAGGTAGAAACATTAAGAAGAAGTAATGGGCAGGAACATTAGGTAGAAGTCATCAGTAGGAACATTAGGAAGAAGCCTCTGAAAACACTGCATTAAGTTGTCCTCTGCCAGTGGCGTGTTCAGGATTAGGCACTAAATGCTAAGAAGTGGCACTGGAGTTCACTAGTTAAGAAGACTCTTTTACTTTGACCATCCCCTTGAGGGAGTTTCCAAAGGAAACAGGAATCAGAAAAATAAATAGGTAGATAGATAAATTAACATCCACACAAAACATGGCAAAACAATTATTTTTTTCCATGTTAAAATTCCACGATCACAATTACTATGGGGACAAAAAATTATCACTGCCTTCTGACCACACAAGAAATCACCTTTGATCCTGTTGTTCTTCAATTGGGCCCACATTCATTATCACTAGTGGGTCCCAGTCACTCTTCTTAGCATTGAATATTTCCACTTCAGATAAATCAGAATAAGAGATTTTCTTCCTCATCTGGTAGACTTATCCATCACTTTCCTCACTTTCAACGGCAAAAGAATTTTCATTGAGGGTGAGTTAGGGGACACTATATGCAGAAGGGTGGGTGCATGGGTCTTGTACCATGAGTCCTGCACCTTTGCACTGGTAAATTATGTTTGTCAGTCACATCGTTCTCACCCAACTCTCGTTTTTGTCTTCACCTTGGCTGTTTTCAAATCTATCTGTGTTGCAATTCATGAAGTGTTCAAACTGCATATTTCCTTTCACCTTTTCAAAAACTCCAATCTAATCAAACTTGATTTTATCTTCAATCACCACATTCATTAGGACAGTCAGGTATATATGGCCTATCAACATTCTCAAACATTGCCCAATGAGTTAAACAAGATTTCCACACTTATGGATGTACTTTTGATTTTTCCACATTGTGTGCTGTGGTGAATCATCAGTGGAACCAATGTGTGTACAGGAAGCTAACACTGCATTCTATTTCAAATCATTCATCAGGGACTTTTGATGTCTCTGCCCTTTTTGCTAGCTTGCAGAAACCATTTTTATTCATATTCCTCACAAAAAGTACATGTTGCCTTAACCTTTTTTTGCTATTGGCACCAGTCTATGCATGTATTTTCCTACCAACTGTTGAATTCCACACTCATTGGAAGCTCTGTTGGCTGGCCATAGATAGGAAACCAAACAAAGAATGAATTACTGGAGCTGCCTAAAGGTTATGGTTGTGCACATTTTCCTAGGACTCACCACGTTTGTGATGCCCACTACTGCCCGTAGAGACTACAACCACATTCAAGCCACTCCATAACCCTAAATTCAAGAGAAAAACAATAACTTTTATGATTTTCTTGCACCTAATATTAATAGAGAAAATTATGAGGAATCAAATGTAAACTTGTGTACTTTAAGGTTGGCCAATCCAGTTGATAATGGTTTTCCTAAACAATAAATGGTTAAGTCATAATTCATAAAATATCTGTAATTTTTGGGTGCCTTTTCATTAAAAAAAAGTAGCATGGGAGAACAAAAAAAAATCCATTACAGAGAAAAAGGGTTAAACCTTTTTCTTAATATTCTACTTATCTTTTCAAGTCACAACTAATATATAAGGAATGTGGATTTACTTACATTTAGAGATGAGTATCATTAAAACCACATGAAGCGCAGTAAGAAAATTTTATTTAGTGACCCAGTAACACTTGCTCTGCCCGAAGCTAACTGCTTGGGTTAGTGGAAGAAAATACAAACTCTCATCCACTATGAAGGTGAGTTTATGTAGAGCAAAAACTCATCCTTATGTAGAAGTTAGTAAATATAACTATCCACTCACCCACAGAACTGAGACTGTGAGGGATTCCAACTATGAGCTGTGATAGCATGTGTTACAAATATTGTACAGGTGTGGTAGGCTACAGGTGTGGTAGGCTACACTTGTGGAACAGCTGTGGTGCAAATGTGGTACAAACGTGCATTAGTAATCAGCGGAGAAACAAAGTGTACAGGGATAAAAACTCAGATTATAAAACTACATATGTAAAATCTAAGTGCCTGGTATTTATAAACATGATTTAAAAAAAAAATCTCTTTGGTAAGGAATGAAAAGGGTGTAACTTATATTCTACATAAAAGCAACACTTACAGAACATTGGAATGATACCCATCATTTGCTGTAACAACCACATGTGCTTTATTGAACTGTAGGGATTAACACTGATAACAACACTCAGGTTTGTAATTTATCATTTAATTTAGCATCAATGACAATTCCATAGCGTCTGTAAGTTGGTTTAAACACTTTGCAACAAAACTATAACATCTTAGTTGGAATTAATTGGCCTTAAAAAATCTTAATGAAGAGGAATATGATCATGTTTGATTATAATCTCATCTTAATTTAATATACCCTGAACCAATGAACCATTTGATGCTAATAATAAGCATGGAAAAGTCATTAATGTTGTGCCTTGAACGGTTTAAAACCAAACTGTGGATCGGACAAGTGTCAAACAAGTTGGCCTGCTTTTTTAATGGCATCAAAATGAAAACTGTTTAAAGCAAAGACCAAACTCATCAAAATTACTAAACAGTTCATTCTTTAATCTCAAATTCTGTGAAAACCATTGTTCCAAAACCTGAGATAATTTTTGGGTAAGAATTTAGTTTGTTAAATTAAAATCATCACTGAATGACAAAAAGTAATAAAAATGTCATGAAAACAATAGCAATTTTTCAAAACTCTTGGTAGCATTTTGTCAAAATTTGTTTCTTACAAATCTTTTTTGTCAAACTTAAGTACTTAAATATCCAAAAGCATGACATGAGTCAAACTTTGCCCTGAACAGTTCCCACATCCCTGCCATCCAAACATGCCACTAAACGCCATGTGGGTGACTAGTGCCTTATGTCCAAATTGCAGGCCCTACCCTGAGTGTGCTCTAGAAGTGCTCAGTTTAATAATACTTGGAAACCAATCACCGGACTGGCTATGATAATATGAAGTTTGTTTTAACAAGGGCAATCTCAAGGTAGGTTCTGTAATTTGAGTTTTAGTACTCTTGAGTACAAATCAGGAATATCGTTTTATTCGTACCCGTCACAAGAACAGCTAAATGCTAACTTTGTACTCACTTTTGATGGCACAAATTACTGTTGGTGGTTCCAAAAATTTAGCACACATCATATAAAATTCATCTATGAAATAAAAACTCTATTCTCTTTACATTAAAAACACTTTCAAAAAGCATTCCATTCACATTTGGAAAAGGTGAAGCCAAAATACATATGTACAGGTAATAACATTTACAAAGAGATGAATCCAGTTTTGCTGT
Source organism: Panulirus guttatus (assembly GCA_032361385.1). NCBI lineage: Eukaryota > Metazoa > Arthropoda > Malacostraca > Decapoda > Palinuridae > Panulirus > Panulirus guttatus. The sequence continues at coordinate 246,110 of JAUUDW010000042.1, forward strand.
GAAACTGCCATATTTGCATCTTGGTTACCAAGGTTACCATAACTGGTTGTGGTAGGTTCTATGGTTTAATCGTTGGTTGTGTGAAATGAGTGGTATGAAATTTCTATCAAAAGAACACCATAGCACTGCTATGGTCTATGAAACTAAGAAACTGACAGCAAAATATTTAGAAATATCTTTTAACTCTATAACATCCCCTTTAACTAGTTTACTTGAGCCCTGAAAAAAATGTGATCTTTCAAAAAGACCATCCATTTATCACAAAATTTAGGCACACAGATGGTATTGTTATTAATTTTTATTGCTCACTTGCAGCTGTTTAGTGTCCAGCAGACGTGGGGGCAAAGTTGATAACTACAGTCAAGTCGTATAAAGTGTAGGCCAGGCTTTCGTGCTGTAAACCATCACAATCAGTGTGATGTAACACATATACTGACTGGCCCAAGTACTATGACAACTATGTAGCCCAAGTGGCACGTATACTGTGGCAGCAACAAGAGCACCCAGTGTACTGCAGGAGCAATATTGCCCTGTGAGCCATGGTTGCTACTATACTGCTGTCGTCATGTTCACCCCCAAATTAACTCCTTGCTACAATTTCAAATTTGCAGATTAATTCTCCAATAGTTTGATATTTCTAATAAAAATGGCTTTCAAAAACACCTAAACAGAGAACAAAAATAAATCAACCACCTAGTAGCACCATTTGATCATTTTTATTTTCTTTTTTTCTGTGTACAGTGTTGACTCCTTATTTCATCTTTGAATTCTTTTAATTTCAATAAAGATGCTGGCAGTTAACTACAGTTAAAATTTGCTTCTCACATCAATGTCCTACCAGATTCACACTGTATTTCCCTGGAATCTGAATGCCCTGCAAGACCAGGAATAATATTTCTCACCATAGAACTAAAGTTGTTCGTATGTTCTTACATGTAGTAACCATAATACTTTTGATAATCCATGACTGTAAACATATACTGTAGCTATGAGACACACATAATCCCACATTCTAAAATAGGAATTCTCAAACTGCAAGGTAATTAGTCCTCACAAAGGATCGCACTAGAGCAAACAACTGTCAACAATAGAGTACAACCTGTACATTCAGTAGATCTATCTATATAAATATCATCCCTTCTTCATTGTAATGGACCATGCAGTCGGTATCTTCTTACAATACCACAATTACAAGACTCTTTAGCAGAGTATCAAGTAACTTAGTACATCACATCCTTTACTTTTTATTAGAACTGTTGATAGATTTTTGACTCTCCACTTAACATTTCCATTTAAAGTATACTATATCACAAGCATCAATGTTACCCTGATCAAGCAACAGCCAGTTTAAAATCCTGCATTCCTTAATTTTGGTTATGATGAATCTATTGAATGTACTGTTTACTGTTATATTACAGAGCAATGTGACAAGCCCAGTGGTGATGTGCCAGATTTCAAATTATAAGGCCAAAATCCTAAGTAAAGTACCTGCAAGTGCTCTAATATGATTTTATAACTTTTATGGGGAAACCTATGTACCTTAAGAAATGGAATTACATTTATGTGACCTTATGCAAACTGAAAAATGTCAGTTTCAAGAGGATTTAGCAAATTTCCTATCCCTAGAATTTATCCATTGTTTTGAAAAAGTGCTATGGCTCAAAATCACTGACCTCATCACAAAATTGTCAATAACAAAATAAAAAATGCAAAAGGTGATATTAATTACACATCTACTTAAAATTATAGGAATCAGTGCATGATTATGCCAAATGCACTCCGAGGTCTCTAGTTTTTCAATAATAATTACCTGTACTGCACCAAATTCTATAATCCCTTCCTCAGTAAAAGAGCATCTTCCAGGAATGTGCCAGTAATGACTGGTAAAGCAAGAACACTTTATTTCTCTTTCACCATTCAAAACATCTTTACTCAAGAAGGCATTGTAAAATCTGAACCAACATCCATCATTGGCTCTTTTCAGACATAAAAACACATTCCCAATAAGTTGAGATTTCTAATTACTATATATAAGGGATCATATGAGGTATGTCAGGCTAGTTTCAAAGTTAAGAAAACTCATCAAAACACAACAAACACTATCTATGGTCATACCCAGCACAGCTCATCCCTTGCAACTTTCTACATCAGCTGTCAAGTAACTCACAAATTATAAACAAATTAATGGCAACATCAGATTATATCAAAAAGGAGTTTATGATTATTGTAACAAGTGCAACTGGAAACTTAATGCATGTGTTTGGGTTGCTGCTGTCTCCAGCTGACCCACAGCACTGATCATGGCGCTGGAGGGTATTTGAGGAACCTTCACCAGGGATTCACTGAGGAACTTCAAGGACTCTGGGGGGCACCTCCAGGAGGGTTTCAGTAGACAAACTTAGCCTAAGCAGTTTCAGTTGAGGAACAAATCACATCAGCATACAGAGTACACTCTGAGCTACTTCAGTTGAGGGACATTTTGAGAATATCAATCTGTTTTCCAGTGCGAACAAGTCATGCCACAATAACAGTTAACTTCTCACAGAGAAAACATAAACAATTGACCATAGCAAGATCATAGATGCTATTCAGTTTTACTGAATGCTGTAACAAATGAGAGAAAACTTAAGTCTTTTTTTCATCAGAGTTCATTCAGCCCCTTAAAAATTATTCTGGGACCACTGTTATATTTCTGCAGAGTACATCCATCTTGCAGTAACTTATTAACCCAAATGTTTATGCAGTAAATTTGATCTGGGTTTCAAAGCTTGTTCTCAGTACCTTTGATGCGGATTAGTATTTAAGCCATTAGTGGCAAGAGATAGCACTGATTACAGAGATTAAAGGGTTGAAAGTGAGATAGCTGCATTCCTGGAGGGCTTCAGTTGAGGTACTTGCGACATCTTCGGGTGCCACACGTGCAGGGAATTTTGTCTTCCTCAATAGGAAACTTGTAGTCATAGGTAAGTTCCTCCCCACGAAGGATCCTCCGTAGGGCAAATATGATGATATGTTTCTTGCCCAGAATATCCACAACACGGGAATAACAATTTGGCTGGAATACACATAATTAATTCGCTGAGTTCATGTGCTAATGCTCAGTATCAATTAGTTAAGCAATTTGGTCAGTCAAAAAATCAAAGTTGAAGCAGTCCTTACCTACAACATTGGCATCATACAGTAACATAAGAAAGTATTTTCTTTGGATGTTTCCATTACCATATCAGAATTAAAATTACCAAATCTTCTTTAAGGGGTGCCTTAAATGGACATTTTATCCAAATCCAAAGAAAAATGGCTCAAAATTCCCACAATTGCATGACAGCAAAGCAACGCACACTTCAATTAGGTTCCTTGTTACACCAACTGCCTCCTTCCCATCTTCTGACCCTGCATTGGCTAAAAGCAAGCTAACTGTGTGGGAAGTGGGACCCTTTACCTTCCTGCCCAAGGAACCCCTTCTACAAAGCTCCCACAGCTGAACAGGACCATAGGTCATGGAGTGTGATGATACTATGTATATGCTTGTGTGAGGTGGATGTAGGACAATTTGATGGTAAGTGTTCAGTGTCTTCAGTATGGAATTTACAACTTGGGTATTGGGGGTCTTGACGTACTGTATGATGAGTCAATGTTTGTAATGGTGAGATGAGCATAGACAAGAAAGCATAACTCTTATGTGTCTAGAAAGTGTGGTTTCAGATGGATGTATGTCTGGTAGGTGGCGTTCAGACTGAGTTGGCAGGGCAACTGTTTAGAGCTTATTGGGTAATTTCAGAGTGTGTATATTTAGTCAGTGTTGTGATTTTTAAGGGTGGGTGGATGTGTGAGTGGGGTTTGTTGAAGCGTGAAGAAGGGGTAAGCTTGTTTCATCAACTTGGGGGTTGTTGGTTAGTTATAGAATGATTGGATGAAAAGGATTTAGTGATTGTTGCAAAGAAAGAATAAGTGCTGAGAATACTGAAGAAGGATTGTGTGCACTGGGAAAAGTTTTGTTGTGTATGTGCTGAGTGCTTACAGTTGCTTAGAAGCCAGTGATCGTTCTGAGAGCTCAGTTCTGAATGGTTTCCAGCTTTGTTATAATTACTTTTGATCAAGGCGGATGACCAGGCAGGTTAAGGAACTACTCTCAAAGCAAGTTCAACTTATTCAAGAAAATATAGTCTCTCCCAAGGTTCTATGTGCTGCTACATTATCTTTCAGGTGCCTTTTGAGCACTCTCCTTTCTCCAGGCCCTCCTCATTTAAAGCAACAACATAAAAACTTTTTTGTCTCACCCCCCCCCAGCTGCCCTTCATTATCAAACCTCTATTCACACTTACTCTAAACTTTTTCCTCTTACACACTCCCCAAACTCAGTCACTTGCTCTCGGAATTTCTCTAAAGTCTACCAAAAGAGCCATGACATCTGCAATGAGGAACTAATTCACCCTTAAAGACTCCCACCTCAATATACTGCAGACCTACCTCTCATCCAAAGACCCCTCCTGCTTGGGTCTAAGAAAAACAAAGGATAAGTATGAAAATGTTGGACAGTATTAAAATGTTACAGTAACATTAATTCATACGAAAACTACTTACATCACAAGAATGATTGATGAATCTTGCAGCATTGCCATGCATGGTGGCATCAATCACTGTATCATCATCTATGCGAAACATATAGCAACCAATACCTTTAGATTCATAATCCTTCTCACGCATGTCACACAAACTGGAGCGAATCACCTGAAACAGTTACACAACAATAAGTTAAACAACAATAATGCTTTATACATGAGGGTGTGAGGCAGGATTGTATGATGTCACCTTGGCTTTTTACAACATATATGGATGGAGTGATAAAGGAGATGAAAGCAAAACTAGGGAAAGAAGGTGCAGAGATGGAGTGCGATTGTGAGGTATGATGACTGGTGACTAGCCTGTTTGAGGATGATAATGTGTTTGCTGAGTGAAAAAAACTGTATGAGGTTGTAAGCGTTGTGTCTTTTATGATGTGTGTAAGTATAGGAGATTGAAGGTAGATGTGAGTAAAATCAAAATAATGGTATCTGAAAGGAAACAGAGTGATAGTTTAAATTTTGCAAAGCCATATAGAATAAAAAAAAAGAAATTGTACTAAACTGCATTACAGCTTTGGGGGTAGAAAGCCTGGAATGGATGACAGATTTTAAGTATCTAGGAGCAATCTTGACTACATTTGGTGATATGGAGAGAGAGACAAGAGAGAGAGAGAGAGAGCAGTACAAGGTAGAAGAGTCACTCTGTCCTTTTAATAGAATAATGAAGGGTAGAGGTGGAAGTATGGAAATGAAGAAAGGATTAAGGGACAGCATAGTCCTCCCAACCCTGACCTATGCAGCCAAAACTTGGACATGGAATGAGTCACAGAGGTCAAGAATCCAGGCACTGTAGAAGTGAACTATATGAGAGTTGCATTTGGCATGAGTAGATGGAATGAAGGAATGAAGGGGTGTATGAGAGATGTGGTATGGCAAGGAATGCCGAGGTGATGAATTGTGGACTGGTAAGAGTGGGTGAAATGTAATACTTTGAGGTGGTTTGGGCATGTGGAAAGAAAGCAAGACTGACAATTTATAAGGAGAGTGCATGATAGTACAATTAAAGGGTTTGGTGTGAGAGGAACAATACCTGTGACATGGAGAAAGGGAGTCGAAGAATACAGCAGGGAGAGACATGGTGAAAGAATGTGTGGAAGTGTGCATGCGAGTGAGGCATGAAGTACAGGGATAAGTGGAGACTCTTTTGCCATGTCCACCTCCTTGATGGGGTTCCCGAAGGGAATAGGTGTTAGAGATACAGATAGTAAGATAGAACATACCTGAACTGTACTGGATGTTTCTTGACATTCTACTTTCACTGTCATTCCACTGAATCCTATGGTAAGATCTTATCTATCATTTGGCATTTTATGTTAAGCTGTGATTTCCACGTATATTCTGGGGCTACCGCATATAGTTTAGGTATATATATGAGAAAGAATAAATCTATTTTTGGGTTATATAATTTTGGGAAATATTAGATCAAAATAATTAGGCTATTCTTAAAAAGCCTTTCTATATTTTTTTTTTACTAGCACTGATTTTTGGTCCATCTGAGGAGACTATGAACTCTATGGTGCAGGTACAGAGAAAAATATCAACTACATACCCAAGCATAATGCATATGCAACAACAAAGGAATACAATATTAAGGTTCAAGTGAATATGAATTATGAAACAAAAGAAGGTGAACAGAACTAATAGTCTTACCTCTTTTACCCAAAGACTGAGTTAGACTGTATTGGACATTTGAAGTAAGAGCCTTATCATTTGTATTATCATTACTGTATTACTGTAAGGCAAAACAAATAAAAGAAAACTGATGAAGTAAAATTTATTCTTATTCTGTATAAAAGAAACATGATTTAACATTAATGGATGGTAACATACAAATAAGCATGTTACCCCAGAAAAACCATTCCTGTGCATTCATAGGTAGATTAACACATTATTTTTCATTATCTATGTATCTTTTGCGCTACATTTATATTGTGTGGTTTTTCTGAAGTTATTAAAATCTACATGAAGAATACTCAGTGGTGTTCGTCTACACTCAAGTTCTGGGCATCAGTGTCGTAAATAACTATCATCTCATAATTCTAGCTCTAGATATCATTTCATTAAAGAGGTC
>JAUUDW010000042.1:272674-282755 GCA_032361385.1 Panulirus guttatus
AGCTAATCTTCCATATACATTTTTCAACTGCTCCATCTTGTTCTCTAACTTCTTCAGAAGAAATTACATACTAATATTATGAATGACATTTCCTTTTCTGTTAAAGAACCCTTGTATGCAACCATCTTTAACATCAGTAAATTCAACATATCCAGAGGGGAACGGATATAACTATTTACCATTATTTAATACAATCATCAGCTTCAATACTGTGCTGCCCATGACATAAATCCACTCAGTACAATACTTGTTTTACTCAGCCATACACTGTAGACTGTTTAGATATACTCATCTGAGCCAATTGATCATCGTTGCCTTCCACTGCATTTGCCCTAATTTAACGTGACATCACTAGTTAAAGCACTAGCAAATGTAACTCTGAGAATGAACCAATGAAAAGTGAGCTATATTTCACCTATAGCATGGATCGTCAGTCTAACTAATAGGCAAATGAAAAATTATCATAAAATTATCAATACGGTAAGTTATTCTTTTCAGCCAGTTTTGGAAAGTGTGAATGTTTTAAATTTTGGAACTTTAACACTGATGGCAAGGCATACAGTGGTAAGAACCAATGAAAAAAAAATGTTTCTAGGAAAATACTTTTATTCAGACATGTTGAAAAAGTATAGTCATCAAGACTTGAATGGGAATGTAATCTTATGTGTATCGATTGTGGTCACATATGCAGAAGTATCACAAAGGATTTAAAAATGCAATTTTCATGACACTGAATGAGTTAGTGTGGGTTAAGCCCTGCTTTTACTGCCTCATGTTTGATGCTTAAGGAAGATTATGCATTTTGATTTTATGATGCATAGTATTTTCACACTGAACTTTGTCCTACAAACACCAAGATAAATTCCAGATCTGAATGTGAAGTTCAGTCTTGAATATAACTGCTTAAGAATGAACTAGGAACTGCTCTTGAACATGCTGATCATAGTTACTGCAGCGTGCACTTCATGCTGATTGACATATCTTCATGCTTAAATTTTACAAATGATTTCTAGCCCAATGACCACTCAGTAGTCGACAGCCACAAAATATAATATGTACATGTTTACATCACTGAGATTAAAATATTTTGGAGGAGTCCACATGGTCCTTTGCTTAAATTTGGTTAATGTAAAATTGTGTGGATGAATTATTCTCAGTTGAATCACTGACTGCTTTTTCTATTAAAATAGCATCAACAACAACAATGATCACCACTATGGTGAGTTATTCCTCAATGAAATGCTTGTTATAAACATGTGCAAACTTTACGTTTCTAACTTTGCATTTGAGCAACTAGCATAAGTCGCTTGTGAATCCCTATATTCAATGGTATATTAGTCATCTCTGTAACAAAGAATTTAAATTGCTGTAAGCATATGCTATCACTAGCCTCCAACGTGAGGAAAAGCCTAAGTTCAACCTTTACAAGGGTATATCTTTGGATTTGTTAGTGAACTGCCAAGTGTTTCTTGTACCTTTTAATGAAGCTCTTTTACTTGAGATTGGTGGGTCCTACAGGAAAACATCTCCCTGATTCTTGGGTTGTAACAAAAAATGAGACAGAGAATGAAGCAAATTTAGAATGTATTTTGTCAGGATGCAATCAGGTTTCCCAAAATACAGCTATCTGTAACTGTACATACACTTTCCATATGTTAAGCAGTAAACCTGAACCACAAAATGCAGTAACACCAACCATATTAATTATCTGTCCTTCTGCAGGTTGATCATGAATGCAACACAACACCCTCTTCCCTCTCCCCACTGGAGTAATAAACCTTGAGGAGAATGGGGACAACTAAAGGGTAATACAGGCTGGAAGGGTGGGCAGCATGGGGTAACATTTTCCTATACACAAATGTTCCCCAGGATTGCCAACAAACAGCATTTCTGCACGATATCTGCCATAAGTGACCTCGGGCAAAAAGGTTCTTTTAATCCTCTTCAGGGTACTCATATTGTCCTCTCAGCCAAATGTGCCTTCAGTTCCTTGATGGCGACATTACAATCCAATTTCACCAAAACACCTAATACATCTTATGCAAACACACAGCTTGGTCCATTGCATAAGCAGTGCCAGCACTTTCTAAATTTCAGCATAAACCCTTCATCATTATCATGCACAATATATAACTTCCTTTCAGCTAATTCATTGCATTTTGTTCTTTAGATGAATGGACTATATCATATTACATGGACTGGCAACATGTCTCCTTCCCCAATGAGTCTATCAACCACTCTGTTACCTGTCATATTCTAAGTAGAAAGTCCTTTCATATGTATCCAGAGACTGAGGCTGGAACTCTGTTGACACTGCTCAAGATGTGTAGCTTATTCCACTGTTGATGTATCCTGTTCTTCACAGGTATTCCCTGGAGGTGTTGCTGGTTTCTAGCTTCTGTGATATCATCCTCCACACCCCATAAGTCCTCATTCCAAGCCTAGTACACTTTTACTGGAGAAGACACAAGTGTAACATATGCAGACAATCTTTGTTGAACTACCCAGCAGTATCAAATTCCATGGATGTGTAAGCATCCATAATTGTTAGCATTTACTGTTTCAGCCTCAAGTCCCAGCAAAGCACAATCACTGTAACCAAATCAAGCTAAACAATTATCTCATGCATTATCACAGTTCCATCTGATACTTTAGCCAAGATCATGCTAAGAACAGCCTTCACAGGAGATTAAAATTCCATTTTCTTTCTCACAGTACTGCAGTGATTTAGAAGCCCAGAAGTATCAGCCCTGGTGATACTAGAGGGAAAGATAATGTTAACATTCCCACACACAAACCTTGTAATTCATAAGATAGTATCTCATGCAAGATCTACAAGGCCTTAGCTGTGCAACCCAGGATGCAGTTTTCCTTAGGAAGTCCTACTTGATAATGCAGCTAACAGAATCCATACCACAGTTTACACTGTCATTTTTCTTTTGCTCTAAAAGTTACAGATATTTGCAAATGGTCATCAAGCAGCCTCTCATCTTTCCTACATGCCAGCAAACACAGTATTCCACTCATAAGCAGTGGCATTTAACAGCTTTTTCAGAGTATAGGAGCCCACCATGTTTGAAGTATCAACTGTGTAAGTCCCAGAGACTTAGTTTAGGAGCCCACCTATGTTTGAGATAGTGGAAGGGATGACAGATACATAAGGTATTTCCTTCTTACCCCATCCAACTGTGAACAAATTTTTTTCACTAACCATATCTGTTACCTGTCCTGTAGCAAAGTGATCATGCTTACAACAAAGTAAGACTTGAGGAAGATTGGGGAGGCATAGGGTAGTATGGGTAGGAAGGGTGACTGAACGAAGTAAGCACAGCAATGTCAGCCACAGTGATGCTAAATTGGGAAATTTGTTAAATGCTAAATTGGGAAATTTGTTAATGTCTCAACATGGTAGGTCTTTAGACAATATTCTCATGCATGAGTTCCAAGACCCAAGCCAAAAATACCCTGGATTTTGTCTCCCTTTTACTGTACTTTTTTTTGTTTTTGAAGGCTTCAATCAGGGACAAAAGTCCACATTAAAGCCAGGCCTTAATTGAAATATAGAGAGGATTATGAAACGGAGAAAGAAAAGACAAGGGAAAGTATTTAAGAATTTTGGAGGAAGTGAAAGACCTGTCATTTGGAATGTGCCAGGTCATAACCATTGAGAAAAACGTGAGAAGGTAGAGAGTTCCAAAGCTTCAACACGAAGGGAAAGAAGCAGGTATCAAAACAGCCCACCCACTGTCACAAATTTGTAAGTAGCATTCTGTCTTTCCTGCATGCAAAAAAAAAAAAAAACAAAAAAAAAAAAAAAAAATGATGAGAGACAACATTACCAGCCTTTTCAAAGCATAGGATCCCATCATGTTTGAGGTATCACTTTAGCACAGGAAACTACTCAAGCTTGAGATACTGGAAGGGATGCTAAACATGAGAGACATTACCCTTTCCTCTGGTCACCCTCATGTGGCACCCATCCTTAGGAGCACTACAGGCAACAGTGCTCGACATGCAACAGGTAAAGAGGAATCCATAACAGAATAAGAATATATCCTTCACACATTGTTATTCAATTCCATCCAAATGCCATCCCTATGTATAATGGCATTTTACATTCAAGCATGCGTGTGTGTGTGTGTGTGTGTGATTTCTACTTGAGATTACTATTTGTGTGTTATGGGCTACGAGTCATACACTCTTATTGCTCTATCTTTTGTATAGCTGTACCACAGCTTTATTTTTTTTTTGTATACAAACACACATACACATAAATTCCCTAGCCTAAGCCAGGTGCCCATTGACTGACAAGCCCCAATGGGAAGATGAACAATTGGAATTCACTGTGGGTCTACCACTGCAACAAGGACTCAAACCTAAATAGGCCTATAAGTGTGCAATTAACTATTTGTTCTGCTTGGACATTCTCTACTATCATAAAAATTCTCAAATTTATGTATGTTGTCTGCATTTACCATGTCTTCATTCTTTTTATTCCAATCATTCACCACTCCTGAACTGAAAAAGTTATTCCTCACATCTTTCTTTTAAAGTTTCTTGCTTAAATGCACACTATGCCATTTGGTTGTTTTATCCCTACATCTCACAAAGAAATGTTCTCTGGCTATGTCAGTCTGTTCAAAACTTTGAAGTTTGTGATCAGGTCACCTTTCACTCTTCTCTCATCCAAGATGGGCAAATGTAAGGCCTCTAGACTTTCCCTGAAACTTGGCTCTCTTAATTCTGGTACCATCTTTGGTGCTCTCTTCTGGACCTTCTCTATCAACTCTTTGTGCTTATTTAGGAGCAGTGACCAAATGTGATGGGCATATTCTAATTTGGCCTTGTGTATGATGCAAACAGCTTGCTGGTTACTTCCTTATCGATGAACCTAAATGCCATTCTAATATTTGTTAGCAGAATGTTGGTCTCCTTTACTATTCTCCTAAGGTGGTAAACTGGAGCCAGGTTAGGGACAATGTTGACCCCAAGACTTTCTCAAACACAGATTCCTGCAGTTTATCTCCAGCTAGATTATGATCATGTTGAGACCTTCTTCTACATCAAACAAGCTTATTGAAAACTCTAAACAGAAGAATGCTATGAACAACTAAGACAGCAATTATTTGATGGGGGACTACAACACATTACTCCAAAAATGAGGTGTATTTCATGAGAATTCATGCCCATTTGACAATCAAATAATACATGGGGCCAGCATGTGATTGTTTATAAGGACTTATAAGGTTTATGATGACATGGTCTGGAGGTGGGGAAGTGACAAGTGACCATCTACCAACATTCATTCTCTGTTTCTTTGCCTTCGGCCTTTTTCCCATCAGGAATCAAAAAAGTGAATTTCCTATTAGGGAAGGGAGAGTAAATAAATGGATGTGGATGGGACTGCAGCTACAGCAGAGATGGTTTTTCATCCTTTAAAAACCCACAATTCTCACCTATGGACATAGCTCTGTGAGCATCCTACAGCATATCCACATGAAGAAGGAAGGATACAGGAAAAACTAAGGAAAATTAAGAGAGGACTTTACCTTCAAGACAACTTTAACCCATTCTGAACTAAATTCTACTCATGGCACCATATCCAAGGCCAGACAATGAAGGTCGAGCAGGTCTGAAGACAAATAATATCAAATAGAGGTATTCACTGTCACTGAATGCCAAAGATCCCTTCTGTTCATATCACCCATTGAAAGATTTCTTAGGAAAGCTTACAAAAACTCACTATCCTTACATCATCAGTGTTAACAGACAATCTTATATGTGAAAGGGAACCAACTTCTTGATTCTATCAGAAACATACTTTGCTGAAAGAGAATTTACCAGAACTGTATTAAAATAGTTGTTTTCTTGAATGTGTCTGTCAGTTTTAGTATAAAACTGGCTTCTGGATTACTCTTTACCCATAAAAAATGTTAGTCAGACTTCAGTCAATTCTCATGCCTAAATACTTCATGTTTTCACTGTTGTCTGCCTGTTTTCAAAGCTATGCAGAACAGATATTTCAAGTCATGAAGCTATACTGCTGATAATGCAATTATACAGTAAAAGAAACAGGAACTATGACAACTCCCTTTTGAGATGAGATGAAGACCTGATAAGTCTCCTTACAAAAAAAGAAGTTAACAATAAACTCCTTGCAGAATCAGATATATCAAACTTAAGTCTCAGAGCCAAAGGCTCATGTAAATCACTTTGACATGAAGTAAAATCAGTACTGACTTTATTTCTGTCAAGAAAAGGACTAGAGAATAACCCTATAAAACCTGATTCAGAAACAACAGATTCTTCCCAATCTCTAACACTTGACCGAAAAGATTTCCAAAGTAACTAATCTCAGGGTGGAAGGGCAAATACTATGTACAACTCAAATGGCAAGTGTTCTCCATACTTTCTTTTTAACATTTGTGTGAAAAATTCCAGTTGTGATGATTCCACAACCCAAATTTGATGTTGAATCCCCCTACAGAACTAGGAAATCTGCAGTAGTGCCTTGTGTCAGGGGTGATTAACCCACTCTTGGGCTACTAATCACAAAACCTCAAAAATGAGTCAGTCTTTGAATCACTTTCTCAAAGATCTTTATCTGACCAAAGAGATAATCTTTTGGCAAAACAATCTAATCCAAAATCATAACACTGACCCTACTGCCTTTACTTGAAAATCAACACAACATAAGTTAGCAATAGGAGATTAGATATAGCAAAGAGGCCCACTCCTAAGGTCGGTATCCACTTGAAATCATATTCATTGACTTCAATAAGGTATCCACCCAAATTTTGTAAACTCCACATTGGAAAAATTCTTGAGTAAAGTGGCTCAAACCTGCTAAAGGGAGACTGTATCTCTCATCTAAAAAGAGGAAGAGAAAGGCATGAATCTGTTCTTTAAATAGTTATAATGCCTTCCGTAAAAAACTGGACCCCTCAACCTAGCTTTAAATCAATCTTCTTATATAAAGTTCTTCATCTAAAGATAAGATGAAGTGTGTATCCATCTCTTCAAAACAGATGGGCAATACTCAAGTATACGTAAGACTGCTTCCCTTCTTCATTAATCAGAAAGATTGATTTTTGCCAGTGAAATGACAATACAGTAATGTTATCTTAAACACACTTTTACTGTGCCTGTCAAAGGCCAAACAAAATAATCATTTGTTAATCTATTTGTAAGGAAACTTAAACACACTTCTACTGTGTCTGTTGAGGGCCAAATAAAACAATCATCTGTAAATCTATTTATAATGAAGAGGCTCGGTCCTATACTGTACTTGAGGTAATAATCTTTGCTGATTTTCCATTCTCATATTACCCTAGAATTAAAGAACTATCTACTATCATTATCCATGACTGCATATAGCTTCTATTCAATAACTTTCTATTTCTAATTCAAAAGCCTAATTCTCATTGGTAGCTAAACATATTCTTCCCACAAAAAGGTTCGCTCTCTTCAAGATTAATGTTTTATGGCACTGTGAATATCATTACACACTGCTATTGTGCCAAAATTTTAAGAATAAATGCATTCATGCTGCTATACTATATCAATTAAGCAAATAAAATCAAAAGGAAAGAATATTATGATTAATAATTCCAAATTCATATTTGAAACAAAGTTTATGAGCACAGCATCAAACTCTTGGTAATTAGCTTACATAAGGGGAACACAGCATGTGTTAAGAAAATAATTATCAGGTTGACCAAAGTTCATAAAGTGAAAAATTTTATTTGTATTTGCAGATCAACTGTCTGACAAGCTAGTGATCATGCAATGAATTATCCATCTGATATATAAAATTTCTTGACACATCCAGCAGTTGACAATATGACCAATAAGGCAATCTGTAAGGTCCATGTATGGTGATAATGCAGGCAGCACTTACTGCTCTACTGGAGGAAGATGAGACTTTGTTACTATTGAAGGTAGAAGAGCACGTATTTGGAGTCCTTTTATTCTTCCTTCTGCTGTGTCTGTTAGTGCTTGCAGGGTTACTAGCTGTAAGGGAGGGGTATTTGGGGTTGTGTGTGAAGGAGTGTTTGTAGGAAGCATGTGTGTTAGAGTTAAGAGATGTTTGATGTGTAGATGAATGGTTGAAATTTGTGTTCATGGTGAATGAACAAGAGACATTCTTTGTCTGTGAAGTTATTGATGTATCCCAGGGAGTAGGAATGCTTGTAACAGTATTTACAGTAGTTTCTGCTGATGAGTTTAAAAACCCAAGTGGTATGGCATTATTTGAGGATGTAAAAGAGAAACAATGCTTAGCATTGTTGGTATAAGCTGGAGAGGATGAATCTTTTGATGATGGGTTACATGATGCTGCACTCATACTTAAGAAGCTTTCTTGAGATACATTCTGCTTATTTTCATCATTTTTTCTTTCTTCTGTTTTCTTATCCATCATTTTTACCACTTTCTCTTTTTTCACTCTTTGTTGTGCCTCAAGTTCATGGGAGTAATAGTTAAGCTCAGACAAAATGCCAGAGATTGCAGTGGATACTAGTAGTAGTTTTGTTGTTGATGTAATTGCAGTGATTGAAAAGTTGGTGTACACCAAGTAATAGCAATTGTGGTCATAGTAGTTGGAATGAGGAATGGCATGTTGGTTACGGTGGACATGGTGGGCAAAATTGTAGAAGTGGTAGCATTATGTGTTGGGACAGGGACAATGTTGTTGTGGATGAGGTGGTGGAGGTAAGGAAAAGGACAGCACTGTTAGCAAGCATCTACTCATGATGAACAACAAACTTACAAATATACTGGGAGATCATAAGTAGCTCTGTAATCATGATGTCAAACCTTAATATATTAGTATATTTTCTGGTGAAAAATTCACTGGCATAAGCTTTTACTTGCACACGTACAAACTCAGAATCAAATTACATCAAACTGAACAATATACATCTATAGGCAGTTATTATTTCCCTCAGCATGTCAAATAGCAATCATAACGTTTAATTAAGGAGTTAAATGAAGTATGATTAAACTAAAAATATTAAATGTTCGAACCTGTTTGACATCACCATAACAAATCTTCTATGGTCTCCAACAATGTCTTAACCTTCACTGGGATCATATCTTGTATAAACTGAAAAACCTATCCTAGCCACAGTACTGTCCTCACTGGCTCAGTAATCACTGTTCACCATCAAGCTACTTAAAGATGAAGCAAGAATGCATCATCACAATTTGAGCCATAAGTAATTAAGAATAAATCAAGAATGCCCTCATTTTATCTCACATGAGGAAGATTATTGTTTACCTTATGAGTACTAGCATTTTCATGATCCCAAAGAAAGTTAGGTCCCTACACTATACCTTAATACTAGGGCCTGACCTTGAGGATCTTTGCCTGGGCTTGTGCCTGGGAGAGAACCTCGGTGATCTTAGCGGCCGTCAGCTTGTCTGTCACTGAGCCCATCTGACACATGAGGCGCTCCATTGCCTTCTCTGTCTCCTCCAAGCGACGTCGAAGGTGGTCCAATTGTTCATCCTCTGTGGACCCTTATGCAAGTTATTCCTTTCAGATCTTTATGTGATACTGTGCATGAAACTCATGATGAGAGTGGGCAAAGTGTTCATCAACTGATGGCCCATTAACTCTTCACTATGCATATGATGTTTATAAGGCAACCTGGATCCACAGGCGTGTCCAATGTTTGGAATACTCTGAACCACTCAAAATCCACAGATGAATGAAGTATAAAGTATCTGGGGTTTTCATCTCTACACATTTTTCACTCACCTGATTCATATCATAAATCATTCTTAAGTCATTTCCTTTATAAGATCATGCATGGATGCACCAATATAAGATTTACGTTCTTAAAAGTATGACTGTTTTAAACATCAATTAGAAAATCATACACTAAATAAAAGCATTTATTGGAAAAATTCTGAAAATATATATGTAGAACTCTATTTGAACTGTTAATATCAATAATAAAAAGAATACTAACTTGGCAGAAATAAATAATATTCAAATGTTTCCCACAAACTGGTTTCCATGCACTAAGTCTTCTATACTTATATATTTTTTTTAAACTCTGCCAATAACCTATAG
>JAUUDW010000042.1:282855-294756 GCA_032361385.1 Panulirus guttatus
TCCCTAAGATTGGAGTACTACAGGTCACATATGAGTTTACCAGTTGACCTTGCAATGCGAAAGCAAGAGAAATCTGAAAATGAAGAATAAGATTCTAATTCTTGAAGGAAGTGAGAGGTATTGAGAGTTCCAAGGGACTCGGAAGAGTAGCAGAAGAGAGTTCCAAGGCTATGGTTGGAGAGGTTTAAAAAATTCTCTTTCTTTTAGGGATGGGCTGCACCAAGGAATCCTGGTACGAAGAATGAAAGTTTTGAGTTTTAAGTAGACATAGACGAATTAGGCAAGAGAGCTCTAGAAGCAACTGACTGGCACACTCCCTTACGAATAGAAAAAGTATTGGCAATCGGGGCGTACGCCTAGTCCTCCTGCAGCTGGGAAGGTACGCGGAAGACCTTGAACGAGGAAAATATAGGAGACAACACAGGTAGAGTGGAACGAGATTAGCTGGGGACGGAGGAAAGAGGCAGAGATGAAGAAACGGCTGAATGGAATTGTATTTCACAAGATTTGTTTGTGGTATGTCGATTAATAAGGCCAGAATGGCTTAGTTTTCAAACGTGGGTTAAAAATCTTTAAAATCGATTCGTTCAGTGAAGCAAAAAGGCTGTATTTCTATTATGTTTTGCCTCGTGAAACGTAAATTGGTTTGTCGAGTCCATAACTTCTTTTTCTCAGTAATCGGAGGACAATTGTAAGTCTGCAGATATTTGTGGAATGTGTTGTAACGTTGTGGTTATTTACAAAACGAGCAGTACTGTCTCTATATGAGCCTCTGGACTTTTAAATGTGGGTTGGTGAGTCCAAGGGGTTTCTGTAACTTTAACTCGATTTAAATGTGTAATTTCTAATTTGTGAAACGCGTTTCAAGTATATACTTTTTTTGAAAAGTGTTACAAATATGTAGTTTTTTAAGTTGTGAAACGTGTTTGTTATGTCGTACAACTTTTAACTGTGGAACGTTGACCAATACATCCATTAAAGTCTTAGTTGTGAAGCTCGTTTGTAACTGCGCAAATATATCTTTTAAGAAACTTGGGTCATAACTCCTTAGACTCGTGTTTGCGAAACATAGGTTTTAAATATATAGTTCCTGGTTGTGAAATGTGGGTATCTACGCCTGTAAGTTTGTGGAATGTGGTTTGTAAATCTTCGTAGAGATTCTGATGTCAAACGTGTTTGAAAAGATCGTAGAATTTTTTGGCTTTGACACAAGGAGTTAAGTCGCAGTAGTTTTTTTTACAATGAAGTGTTGGTTCTAATTCTAGTACTTTAGAAATGTAGGTTGTAAAGGTGTTAAGTCTGCATTATAGGGATATAAAGCCTTTATGAAGTTAAAGTTCCAAGTCCGTACACTTCCAAGCTTCATACACCTGTGAGGGTATTTTGTTGATGCACTAGATATTACAGTGCTGAAATTTAAAATCTATTTGAGATAATCAAACACCGTGCGGTTCCCTTTAAACATCTTAAAGTGAATGGCTGCTAAAGTCGGTCTTGTTCAAGTAATACGCTGATTTTTAAACTATAATGTCCTGGGGGAATCCACACCATGTCTATTATGCACAGTAAAGAAAATGTTAACATGCTCGTAATTCTAGCCAGATAAAAAGCTCCTAAGAATAAAAAATATCGCAAGATGTACCATTAATACCAAAATTCTGAGAATCTCCATTTGATCCTCTACCACATTTTCTCTATTAAAATCTCTCCTACTACAAGCCCTACATTAAAGGCCATGGAGGAATCCACACTATTCGTCAAATATGCAAATGAAAGAAAGTGGTTACCATGCTCATATTTCTGGCCTCTGAATAACCTTCCAGGAAACAAAATCCACAAGTTGCACAAACACTAAATTCGTAAATTCATTTGATTGTTTACCATATTTTCTCTACTGAATCTCTCTGACTAGCCTTATATTAAGCATGTGCATAGGACTCAATCCAGTTTTACCACGCAACATCATAAATCTTTAGCAAAATGGCAAGCCTACTAGCCCGAGGGCAAAGCACGTGGAACATGTTAGGCTTACCAATCTGCTGTACCTTCCGGTATAATTCACATTCCCCGTCTCTTTGTCAGAATTTTACAGAAAACCACAGAGCTGTAATGTTTTTCTTTACAACTCCTTACGGAGTATTATTCTCAAACAGTTTGTGGTTCACTGCTAAATTCCAATATACTGTATAATACACGTACACCTGTTTGTTTACATGTATCACAATGAGGAGCCCGATAGTGTGTTACAGGCATGTAACGGCGCTCGCCATTTGTGGATGGGAGGATGTGCGTGTTCGAAACCACCAATGGCGTGGCCGCTCACAAAGCTACTCTAAAGTCAACTGAAGACTGAAGCCAGAGCGCACGCTTCCGTATTTCATTGATTTTCATATACAAAGGAATTAGAAATAAAGTTTGTAATTTCTATTGACCTTCGTTAACGAAAAACTGTGATACTACAGAAATATTGGATATAGATAATTATTTTAGTTTTATAGGCCTTGTTCCCATTAGCTACAATGGATGCTCGCTTCACCTCAAACATAACTGGATATACTCCCTCACCGGCGCAAAAACATGGGGTGGAATCCAGATACAGACGCTTTAGCACAGATTTTAGGGTTACTACGCGAATCACAATCCCCGGACACTGTAGTGCAACAATCAGTGCAACAGGTAGAATATATTTGAGTGAAAGTGCAATTAATAGAAGTCCAAAAAGTGGGTGAAAGTTGAGTGGTTATGTGCGCGACCTGAAGTTCCTGGATGGGGGCGGCAGTGGACAACTGATCAAGAAGTGTTAAGTATTGATTTTCCTGAGATGAGGAGGAGCGTTTTGCTTCAATCCTTAATTTAAGCATGCTGTTTGGTTGCAGGTATTAAATATATATATGTAATCACCAAGGCTTTTTTATTTGCGATGTTTATTTTCTTGTGAAGAATAATGTTATGGTGTTTGTATACGTGCTGGGCAACGCAATAATGGGACCCATGCTGCCTGGGTCCTACAGTCTCACTCAGGTGTAATGGGTTACGGGGTTGGACCTCTAGTTAACATGTATGGTTAGAATTGATTAAGAAGGGTTTAGAAAGTTATGTTGCATTTGACTGCGTTTGAATTTGGTTTGATTAGATGAAGAGGTACTCCGTGCGACGTACCATGCTGATGTGTGGTTGTGGGTAATCATAAAATGTAAGGGCGCCTCCCCATGAAAATTAAGTAGGATTATATATTTTGTAATGATAATATGCAGCCTTCAGAGTAGTATGACTTTGGGGAAATGTGTCTTTCAGCATTATTCTATATCCGTGAGGTGAGAGTCGGCAGGGCTGTGAACTTGAGGGATAATGTTAGGTGAAATAATATTAATGGTAATACACATTTAGAAGTCTGTAGAATTCACAGAAAGTCCTCTCTCGATTGATACGATAACTACCTAGCTTCCCGATTCTAGCTACACATGAAATTTAGCATTGAGAATAGCTTCTCGAGGTATTGTTTTTTCTATTTTGATTACAAAATTACATGCAGCGCTTGTTTTGAAGCATAAAATGTTTTTTATTGATATAATGACGATATGTGGTAAATGGGTTAGGGCGACATTTTGGCCCCCTGCTAAAAATTCGTCCTCAATCCTAGGTTTGGTAGTTATGTATTATTCGATTAGGTTAGATTTGGATAGGTGTATTTTGGTTTAGTTTATCGAGGATGTTGGTTAATGCAAAGTAATGGCTTGTTGGTCCAGGTCAAAATGTATATAATTGTTAGGGAACGAACTGTTGGTAGAAGACTAAAACTTTTGGCATCCTTGTATGGCACAGGTTTCCTCTATAATTTAACTGTGTTAGATGTAGTCAGGGGTATTTAATCCCAGTTTCAGTAAACAATTACGGGCATCATAGATAATATTTCCACGTCTTTTGCCTGTGTATTTTTCTGGTTGGTAGCTTACTGACCATAGTAATGGGGGGGGGGGGGGATTCGTCATTTATGTGGTGCCCAGGCAGCAAAGAAAATGTGAATAGAGAATGAATTTATATTACACTAATGTGTGTATAGCTCAGTAAATTATCTAGATTTAATTAAGTTATGAATGTTTTGAACAAAACACATACTATCTGGAAATTATAACATGATTACATAGTGAAATATGTATATGATATCCTGTTGAGGGGATGCATCATGCACCTTTCAACCTGAATATTTATAGTACTTTGATATCACCATGCCTGTAAGTGATGTGTCACAGTACTGTATTGATATTTGTTTAAAAAAATTTATAAATGGGAAGACAAAACAGTAAATAGATTATAATTCGCTGAAGATTTTCTCACTGGGGGTACACAATATCTAGAGTAACTGCAGTCAGTGGGTAAGGTAAGGTGGCAGTGGCATATTTTGGAAAATATGGGGTCAGTTACAGTAAAAAAAGTAGGTAATGTACATGTAAGAAACTCGGTTGAACTCTTGGAGACCTCGCATGGTAAAGCTGGCAGTCAAGATTTATTATGAAGTATGATATTGTAGCTTTAGTATACTGGTCATGCTCACAATAAATAGGTTTACCTAAACAGTGAATAGCACCCAAAACCACACGTTAGCTATCACAGATTAAATACTCGTCTGCTGACGCACCGGAGGCTTGGCATAAGGTCTGTTTCTTTGTCTGTTTCTTGGCGCTACCTCGCTTATGTGGCAAACTGTGATCAAGTATAATAAGAAAATATATATAATTATTATGATTATACTTGATCGCTGTTTCCTGCATCAGTGTGGTAGTGCCAGGAAACAAACGAAGAAAGAACCATCCACTCATATACACACATATATACATACATGCACACATATGCGCAATGCATACATACACATATCAACATATTTAAAGTTACATACATATACACATGTACCTATTCATACTTGCTCACCGTCATCCATAACTGACACCACCCTGTCCCTCAGGAAACACCATCGCCACTCCCTGAGGCAGCGAGGTAGCGCCAGGAAACACAGAAAAAAAGGGTCACAATCACTCACACATAGTCTCTAGCTGTCATGCGTAATGCAATATCTTATATATAACCCTTGGGGATGGGGAAGAAAGAATACTGCTCATGTACTCCCTGCGTGTTGTAGAAGGCGCTTAAGAGGTTGGGAGCGATTTGCTGAAAATCCTCACTTCCTGTATTACTTTCCAAAAGAAAGAACAGAGCAAAGGATCAAGTGAGGATTTTTCACTCAAAGGCTTTATCATCTGTTCTTGTTGCTATCTCACTTAACTTACATGGGAAATGGCCAGCATGTAGGAGAATATATGTACACGCACACGCACGTATCCCTAGAACAGACGTGTAGCCTTACTGCAAAACCTACCAAAACTTGCAGCTCCTAGATTGTTCAGGTATAGGTCATCATCTGTAAAGATATCAGACTACACAAAAATGCTACCACAGCTTAAAATTTCAACTCCCTTCTGTTGAAAAAGGTTCACTTATTATTAATACAAAGCCTTACTGAAGAAGGAGTACTGCCTGGTACTTTTGAAATTATAGCATTGTCAGTTTCGTCTATAAATCAGTAAGTAAGCTGGTGATATTTTTCAAGGAGTCCTCTAATCCTCTTTGAGTACTTCCTTTGTACCTTCATGACAAATTAAAACGTGTATTATTGTCTGCATCACCACTGCCCATATTAGGTATCTACCTGGTGCTTTGTGGATTACATTAACGACTGCACATGCTGAGCATGAGGATGAAATAGTGAAAGTTAATTTGTAAGCATGATAATTTTGTGAGTGTAAGAGAATGATGAAATACCTATTTGCCAAAATTATTGCATACAGTAATAAAATCGGTATGGATATCAAGCTGAACGTTTCTCTGTTAGATCTCGAAAGGGTTATGTTAAGTTTCAGGAGGCTGGCAACGTGACTAGCCAACCATCACATTGCTTGCCTGGAAGGCTAGTTAGATCCTGATATGTCATTTTAGTAGATTTAAATAAAACAAATCTTGGCCCAGAGGCCGGTAACACATTGGTTTCACCCGAAGTTGATAAAACCTATATTTTGAAATAGCTGTATAGGTTGTGTGAGACTTTTTCCTGATATTTTGCATGTAGCCATGCTTGCTATTGAGTTGCTGGCTGTCCGTGCATTTTGAGGCACCTATGTAGGTTATCTGTAGTTTGATGAAATATACTTTTTGTGTCTTGATGGTTATTTCTCACCGTGTAGCAGTTTTATGATGTCTTTATTGGTGGGTGTAGGTAACTTATTTTTCACTGACAGTGTCTGCTCTAGAACATCTGTGCGTGCCAGTAGTAGGTAGATAAACTTGAATGAATTGTTTGGTGAAAGATTTTTGGAATAGGTTTAAGTAATATATAGATACAGATTGAGAACATAGTCAATGCAGGTTTTATAGTTGAGCCACGTACTATGCATTTTTTTTTTCTTTTTTCAGAAACTAGAAGAACTCAACAAATTCACAGACTTCAACAAATACCTTATATTTGTCCTCACAAAACTAACTTCGGAAGGTAAATATATAGGCAGTTAAGTTATACATCATCTAGGATTTATATTTCAGGTTTATGTAGCTGTTTGGCTTATTTTTTTATTTTCTGTTTATTGTGATTTGCTTAAATTCCGAGGGTCACACTGGATAACGAGGATTATATAAGTGTGTGTGTTGTTGGGAGTATTTTATTTTTTCAGTGAGATGTGCACTGATTTTAGTTACTTGGCCCTAGATTAGTTTGTTCATAAGCCTCACTCCTCAAACGATATTGGTGAAACTTTTTCGTAATCCCTTATTTTTCCCCAGTTTATTCACCTTCGTAAAGCTTTTTCTTTATTTCCTTACCATAGTTTCCCTTTGTTTTTGCCAGATGAACCAACGAGATCCCTAAGTGGGCTAATTTTGAAGAATAATGTCAAGGCACACTTTCATCAATTTCCCCCTGATGTGGCACAGTTTATTAAGGTTAGTAATATGTTTTGTTTTGGTTCATATATTTTCTTATATTGTGTTTGTGTTTTCCTTAAGCGTTTAGAATTTTATTATGGCTTGTATGCATAATTTAAGACTGCTGTGATATAGCACTCTTTGATAACTTTGGAATGATTGGCTGTGAAGAATGTGATATCTTTAGGCTAGTTACATTCGATTCACTTTTGGAAAGTGAAATATCTAGGCAAGTTGCACACACACATTACTTGAGGAAGTATCATATGGGTAGTCCTGAATTGCTTCCTACTTTGTAACCATCAGGCAGAATGTTTGTCAGCTGTGGGAGATCCATCGCCCCTCATTCGGGCAACAGTTGGCATCCTTATTACTACAACTGCATCAAAAGGCGAACTATCCACTTGGCCAGAGCTCTTACCTAGACTTTGTGAAATGCTTGACTCGGCAGACTACAATGTTTGTGAGGTATTTATTCATGCTTTTTTGCTCTGTTTACCAAAAAAAGTAAGTATATGGGAATTCATGTCAGAAATAGAATGAAAGTGCTTTGAGAATTTGTGAATTTATTTCAGAATATTTGAAACCAAAATTTGCATTTGTTGATGTGTGAAGTAAAGGCCCATATGTGAATACACTAGGGAAAAGACTGGAACAAGAATATAATTGCTCATAGTAAGAAGACCAGTGTATGGGAGAAATGTGCATGTAATGGTACGTGCAAGAAGAGGTAGGATTTCAGATGGAATTTTCATTGTGTTAATAGATGGAATGACATGGGTTTAAGAGTGGAGTAGGAAAATCAATGTCATTACATTAGAAGAATACTGTTTATATAGCAAGAAAACTTTAAAACCTCCTCTGGGAATTGGGTCTTTTATTTTTGTTGGGGAAATTGATATTGTAACATTGTCTACGCATATGATTAACTAATTCAGAACGTCATTTATCTTTTGCAGTTAGTGATTTTAGTGTTTTCCAAAGGAAGTCCAAGTTTGTGGTTGTTGAAATGCTTATGCTATAGTAGTAAAGAGATTACTAACCTAATGAGTACTTTAATTGATGCTAGTTTAATTTTTGTGCAACAGGGAGCATTCGGTGCATTGCAGAAAATCTGTGAAGACAGTGCAGAATTCTTGGAAAAGAGCCCTGATCGGCCTCTTGACACCTTAATCCCAAAGTTCCTTCAGTTCTTCAAACATACATCCTCAAAAATCAGGTAAATTTTTATACATAATCATTTGCTAGATGATTATAAACTAGAGTTTTTATTAAAAAGAATATGAAGTTCTGGTTGATGTGATCATTTGAAGAAAATATTTTTCCAGTGTGTAAGTACATGAAAATTCCTTAGCTATTTATTAGAGTTTTACTTTAACACTGTTTTGAAACTCCCACATAGTAGCAAATTTTAACCATATAAAAGAGGCACTGCTAGAAGTAGGTTCCTCGCAGAATAGCGAATTCCCATTTAATGATCCCGCATAAAGTGAGGATGGGTGTACAGAAGTATAATGCTTTGAGTACTGGAAAAGGCTCTGACACCACAGCTATGAGTCTGACAATGTTGGACCATGAATTTTATCATTTTGATTTTATGATTATTTCATGAAAGATTGGAGGAAGGTTACATGTATATCTTAATCTCATTGGAGTACAGGAAATTATTAAATGCAATAAGTTTGATATTGGGTAATGGTTGAATGAGAAGGTTCCCCATGATTTAGCTTAAGCTCTAGATAACATGTTGGTTAGATAGAGGGATTACTAAATGTACTCTGCTCATAATTTTTGAGTCATCAGGCTTGAATTGTATGGTACATTTGCCTCAGGTCTCTTATTTTCTTATTTACAGATCTCATGCCATTGCCTGTGTGAATCAGTTCATCATCAGTAAAACTCAGGCTCTCATGACAAATATTGATGCCTTCCTACAAGTGAGTTGAGATGCTGTGTCCAATTATTTCTTTTCCATTATCATCTCTTATTAATTATCCTCCAGTATCTGATTATTTGCTGTGGTTGTCATTGTATTAATTTATGCATACTAATGTTGAGCTCTGGAATGGAAAAGGTTTTTGAGTGCTCAAGGTTTTGAACATGATGGAGGGTGTATGGTGTGCACAGGGTAGAGTGAATTTGATTGAAGTGGTATATAGAGTGTGATATGCTGTCAGTGGACTCCACCAGGGCATATGAGATGGCTAGTGGAAACCATGGAAAGGTTTGTGGGACTTTGTTGTAGGTAATGGGTAATGGTTTAGGTGCATTACAAATGACAGCTTGAGAATGGAGGCCATTTCTTCATATTTTCTTGGTGCTACTTTAGTAATGAAGGGAGCAGTGAAAATGTATGAAAGAAAATATGTATATATATTGAAGGTGGGTGGATGTAGTGAAAAAGATCTTGAGCGATCGGGGCCTGAACATGTAGGTGGGTGAAAGGCATGCACAAAATAGAGTTAAAAGGAAATATGTGGTGTACTGGGTTCGATGTGCTGTCAGTGGACTGAACCAGGGCATGTGAAATGCCTGGGGTAAACTATGGAAAGATCTGTGGTCTAGATGTGGATAGGGAGCTGTGGTTTCAGTGCATGACACGTGACAGGTAGAGACTGAGTGTAAGCAGATGTGGCCTTTTTTTCATCTGTTTCCTGGTGCTACTTGGCTGATGCAGCCAGATGTGGTCTATTTCTTGTTCCAGCCTGTATTGCAGTGGTGAAATCCTGTTTTACTAAACTACTTTGTATGATAGGAATCAGTAGGTAAAGGTCATTTTGACATTCCTTCAGAGTTTAGAAATCATATGAGTCAGCACTCTGCTGGTCTTGTACAAAATGTCCATATGTGTTAGAAACATGTAATATTGTTTACTTTATTATAATTTTTTCTGATTTATGCTTTCTAATTCATGTATTCATAATGTAATATTTAATGTTTGTATCAGAATGAAATGTTTGGTGTTCACTTAAGAATGATATGCATGAGGTTATCATGTTAGAACATGTCTCCATCGTGAGCCAATGGCCACATCATCAGTCTGGTGGCCCCACCTTGCTCAGTACCAGGAAGGCTTCTGTAGAGAGAGGAAGTGATAGTGTATCAACAGGCCAATAGTATCTTGCAGTAGCTAAGTTTTTTTATTTTGACTGGTGGAATATTCTTTACATCGTAATCTTACACCAGAGTTGTGTCTACCTTCATGATTGATATGATTATACTCCTTATGATCATATCTTATGCATAGTACCCTTATATTGTTAAAAATTTTCCCCATGATGTATTGTTTGCTCTTCGATAATAACTAGTTAGTGAAGCTGGCTTTTAAGGATCAAGTTTATCATCTAAAGTGGAACAGCATGTGATAACATTTAGCTGAATCTACAATGCATGTGTATTACAGTCATGGAAGAAATTGTAAATGAATTTGAAGTAAGTACTGTTCTCATTAATTTCTTTAAACTTTTAAGATTTGATATTCTAAAAGTTACAAAGAGCAAAATTAGAATTTATTCATATTTTCTCTGGAGTAGTATTGATTTTGAGGCCCTCATTGCATATATCCCGCAATATAAAAGCATCTTGTGTAGTTTTTTGTTTTTCTTCTTAAACTTTAACATTTTATTACAGTTACATTGAATTGAAATGAGTTTTTCGCAGATAGATATTCATAATATACTCATACTGACGGTTTTTGTTTCAGAATTTGTTCCACCTTGCCATGGATGATGACCCAGATGTGCGCAAGAATGTCTGTCGTGCCCTTGTTATGCTGTTGGATGCACACATCTCCTCCCTCATTCCTCACATGCACAACATTATTGAGTACATGATGATCAGAACACAGGTAAGTCACTTAGATAGGTTTTGTAATAGTTAATTTTTCATTTTAAGTACATTGTGTACCGTATGCTAACATTAACGCAAGATATCGGGAGAGGGCAACTGGTAATCACAGGTGGTATTTTAACATGGCATAATGCTCAGTATCATACTTCTCAGAAATTGGCTTTTTAGAACATTCTTTGTGTTCCTTGAGTTCAGGTTTCACATTTATAGTTACTTGTTTCTTTGACATTTATTTCACATTTTGATCCTTTTTGGGCCTTTGTTGGGAGTCACTGATATGTTAACTGACATTTGGTTAAATTTTTCCTCATTGAACTCCATTGTGTTCTCTAATGCCCATTTGTTATTTACATTCAGTTCTTGTATTTTTGTCATATTCTGATCCTTTCAGTGGTGTCTGTACCATCTAACCATACTTTCTTTTACCTCTTTCATTGTCTGATTGCATAATTAAAAACTGTATTGAAGTTATTACCATTCATTGTGGTACTTTTGATAGAAAATCCTTTGTAGACAGTCTGTGTGGTACTCCCAACAGAAACACTTTTTCAGAAGTGGTTGTATCTGTAGCCACTTTGAATTTTCTCTTCCTTAAAAATCCTTTTGATCTAT
Source organism: Panulirus guttatus (assembly GCA_032361385.1). NCBI lineage: Eukaryota > Metazoa > Arthropoda > Malacostraca > Decapoda > Palinuridae > Panulirus > Panulirus guttatus. The sequence continues at coordinate 294,283 of JAUUDW010000042.1, forward strand.
TTTCCAATTTTGCCTTCACCATTTTCTCTCTCTCTCTCTCTCTCTCGCACTACGTTCTCTGGCAAAACTCTCTAATTTACTTTGTCAAACGCTCTAGCAAAGCCTGGCGCAGCAGTCAGTTCTTAAAGATATCTAATAGAATTCCGTGTATACGTTACGAAAGTGAACTAGAAATGCTGAGTTTGCAGACCTCTGGCTTGTCAAAAAATCCACGACAGTCTTCGTTCGTGTAATTACTTTTCAGTCAAATTTTCCAGCGTGTTTAAGTTTGTATTTTTTATTACTCTTTCAAAATCTTTAATTCCGTGTGTTGCAAGGGCTGCTAAATGGCCTGTAAAGCTTTGGTATTATCGTATGTCCTCCACAGACAGACAGACAGACAGACACAGACAGTGTGAAAATGGATGGGAGGCTGATAATGAGAGAGAGAGAGAGAGAGAGAGAGAGAGACAGAGAGAGAGAGAGAGAGAGAGA
>JAUUDW010000042.1:307012-317374 GCA_032361385.1 Panulirus guttatus
CCGCAACGTCTCTCAGCCACTCAACTCAGCTTGCTTACCTGCCTGTTTGACAGTGTTGTCTTGCCATGAAGACTGCCAATGAATACCTGCAGAACAACTACAAGGCAGGTGTAGCTGGAGCAAGGAAGAAGCGGGTTAGTGAGAGGTGGCTGCCGCGCGCATCGTCGAGGGAGGGACTTCGCGATCTGGGTGGGGGGACGCGGAGGGAGGGGGGTGGTCAGCCCCTGGTGGGAGGGACTCGGGTGGGAGGCTTAGTCCCCAGCACAGAACATCAATGCCCACCCACCTGCATCGCCCCAACCATACCTGGATAAGGGCGTGGGCAGCTGTGTGGGTGCACCACGTAGAGGCTGCTCCACTCAATCTATGCACTCCTGCCACATACCTCACATCACCTCATATGTAGGTAGAGTGATGGTTTGTATTATGTAAGATATGTAAATACTTGGAAGGTTTTATTTTCTACATGATTACATAATGTAATAAGTCTTTCCTTGTGCCAATCATGGTATCCATGACCATATTTTCTCACAAGTCATTGTTGTTTAGGTCATGTAGTGTTGCCTTTTTTTTTCCCCTCTAAGCAGTGTGGGCAAGATTCCAACTGCAAGATGCTGTGTGGTAGGAGTGATAGATGGGGTCTGAAGTAGTGTGTGCCTCTCGACAGTAATTCTACCAGCCTGGGGCTTCTACTATTGCCAGTGTATTGGATAACCAAAACACTACCCTAATATGGTGCTACTTTGACTTTGTTCAGGTTTCTGTATTTAAAGCAGATGACCTCAGTTTAAGTGTAGATTATCAACAGAACAGGGCCAGACTAGTGATATCATGAAATAATGTGTCAGTAAAGGCATATCATAATGCATCCCGCACTGACGTATGATGTCACTGGTGTAGCCACAAGCAGTTTCTGTAGGTTGAGTGGTGCTCAGGCTGGTAGCTATACTGTGCCTTAATGGTTTAATCTTCAGCAATGGGACCAAACAGAAAGGTTTATATCACCTGTCAATGCTGTTAATTACTTGCAGTTTTTGACAGTGCTGCAAGCACCTTTGCTTACTCTTGAAAGGTTCATGTTGCTGTAAGATAAACCAGAATATTTCCCAGTGCACACATAGGACTTAATGGAAACGACTGTGATCATAGTGATTTCTTTGATTTTTGTACTGTTATGCAAAGTAAGTTAAATATTACTTTCCCTGAAAGTCTCTACATTGAATCATTGATAAGTGGGGTACATGCTGTGCAATAGATGTAAACTGATAAAATGGTGTTATGAGTGGGGCATGTTGTGGGAGAAATATTGTTAGTATTAATAACAAAAAGGGGACCTTAGCTTCATTAATCATAGGAGGGGTTTGGGGTTACAGACTTAAACCCAGCAAAATACAAAATTTGTAGGATTAAGAGCCAAAGAGTGTTCTAAGCTCAGTGCATTCTTGAGACTCATCAGACACCTTCCAGAGATATACATATCATCTTTGTATACACAGTAAACTCTTTGGTTCTTGTTGCGGGGGCTGAACGAGATATCATATTTTAGAATATATATATGAAACTGCAGTATGTAGGCTATGGGCTAATCATGAGGGGCATATTTTCATTACTATTATTACTATATATATATATTTTTTTTCTTTTTTCTTTTTTTTTACTTTAGTTTTATAGAGGGATCCATTGGGGCAAAATAGCAAAAATTGTTCGGGGCATCATAAAAGTTTCTGGGTTCAACATTTCTGAAATCGTAAATTTGGTAAGGGTTGTGTTGGCAGTCAGAATACAGGCTATTAGTACTTTGTTTTTCTTTTTTTTATAGGTGCATCCATCTGTATTTGGATTGTAGCAACCTCAGATCACAGTATTCTGCCTGTCAGCAGTAACCCTGGTAGCAGTTTGTTTGGTGTATCCGTAGACAAAATATTGTCAGTAGTGTTGTTATTTGCAGTGTTTCTTGCATGCCCTCAGTATGTTATAATAACTACTTGCATATGTATCAGTGACTTGTTAGTTGGCTGCCGGGCAACAATTATAAGCTGTAGATGATGTGGTCTCACCAGCATCTTTCCAGGGTGAATACTGTGTAGTCAGTTGTCTCTGAAAATTATTTATACAGAAAGTGGGATAACTTACTTGCATTGCAGAAATGTTAAATCAAGATAAAAGGATGCAACAGTGTCTTTTATCTTATGAGGGTTCTGTGGTGTACAGTAATCTGCTTTTTGTCATAACGTCAAGTACGATATAACTGCCAGTAATGAATCATGTATCCCTGGGGTATCCAACCATATCAACAGAAAATCTTCATACAGAAATGAAAGTTTCTAGTGAGGGAGTTAGTAAATAGTTTGGGTTGAGATATTCATTTCTATGAATGGTAAGTCAGCCTCGCATTTTAGATGCAGATTTATTCATATTACAAATTCTTTAAAAGTGTATGTTTTGGATACATGCAGTTTTCCTTAAAGGAATGGATAACTTAATCCCAGAACTTTGCATCCTTTGCTGTGGAATTAGGTTTGAAGATTTATGTTAGTGATGGTTGGGTTTGACCTGACATTTAAAGGAAAAACTGGTGTTCCTTCACATTTATAGCTAAGAGGTGTCGTATTCTTCAGTGCTCCAAGCTAATCTGATTCAAAGAGGAAGACTAGTCTTAGAGACTGATTTGTGACTCCTCAAGTTACTACCAAAAAGTTGTGTAACCATTTAATGTATTTGATCTTGGTGTAGCCCCAGTCTTGCCCAGTTCTAGCTGCCCAAACTTTAAAAAAAAAAGAACCTAATGTTCTGATAATTTCCTTGTGATAGGAAAAAAGATAATTTTTCTTCCTCTTCCTGGCTGCTTATCATGTAGCTGCCATGGTTTTTGAGCATTATTTTGGTATGATCCTAACTTAGATTGGTAATAAGGATGAAGTTTGTCACCCTTTTTGGAGCTCTGTCTGTTTTGTCCTAGACTGTGCCTTAAAGTCAAAATATTCCCCTGACAGTCAAATGGTTTATTTGTTCGCTCTCTGTGAACACATTGCATGCCAGTGTTGATAGTTGCGCCATTATCTGAATAAAGGACATGGGCTGGTTATTCAGAGGGCAACACCAGTGTTCTGGATGTATGTGCCCAAAGTAGGTATGAATTAGGTGTTACTAACATAATGAAGGTCCACCTCTAATGCACCACTCAGTCATCACATCACCTACACCTGTGCACCATATTTCTGGCTTAGGGTTAAGGCCTGAGAGGATGGTCAAGTTGGTATTGGTGAGTAAGTCGGAAGAGATTACACTGTGTGTATCTACGGAGAAAGATAGAGGTGTTTTGTTGTAGTAAGAAGGAAGTTTCTATCTGTTATATCACAAAAAAGTGATTCTCATTCATGTGATAGGCCCAGTCAAATGACTATGTGAGAGAATAGGAAAATTTGCTAGGCTGAATATGTCATTTGGCAGTTAGGAAAACGTTCTTCGTGTCACAGTGCCTCTTAACTAGCTGCTAGGAAAATTGTTAGGCTGAAGCACTGCTGACTGCGGAGACTTGCCTTTTTTTTTATTATTCTTATAGATGTTGCAGGTAGGTTCAGGATAGGTTGTAGGAGTAGGGAGGGATGGAATGGTCAGACACATGTATGGCTAGGTAAAAGTTAGGAGCTGGGTGGGTGCTCACCTTGTACATATGTATTAGCAATTTACTTTCATAGAGCTCCCTTTTTGTGTGTTTTCTCACAAACTTGGACTTGGTGAAACAATGGAATTTGTTGCTAATGGATTTTGTGCATCATATTTTAATATATAACTTATTATTCACTCAGTAGAGTGAGGGTGTATGTATGACAGCTGTATCTTTGGATGACTGATTTCTCTTTACAAATTCGTGTTCTACGAATTTATTTTAATGCGGGTCCTCTTCTTAGTTTCTGATCATGCTCAGTGATGATAAGAGTTTAATAGTTATGGTTTTAACTAGTCATTAATATGTTAGGGATACAGTCTTACACTATTTTTATTTCAGAGATGTTATTATTAGGTGTTAGGTTAATTTTATCCTATATTTTGCTCATTTAATGATGATCTAGTACAAATATTGTTGTTAATATCAGTTTTAGATATTTTGTTAACTTAATTTTTTGATTGAGATGGAAATGAAGCCTCTCAGGCATTAAACCTAAGCCAGTGAGCGTGTTTGTTGAACTTAAGAATATGGCGCAGTCTTTCCCTTGTTTTGAAATGCTTGTGGGTCACCATTAACATTTTGCTGTCTGCCCAAGGATGTTTTCTTGTACAAATTGTTGGTTTTTGCTGTGATAGATGTAAATCCTGATTTGTAAATCATTTGTGATATATGGTCTTTGCACAAATTTAGGCTTGAATGGTAGGATTCTCTTTTGATAGGGCTTTGTTGGTTATTTGGCTGTAATTAGCAGTATACTCTGCATGGTTATTGTGCACTTTTGAGAATACCTTGTTGCCATACATTTGGATTCACTGTGACTTTGTAATATATTGTATATAGGAAGATTTATTTTTTTGTTTGTGTCACTTGATGCAGTTCTGTCTTACCCTTTATTTACACATGTATATGCTATATTTTTTAACACATCTTTTTCCAGCTTATATCACCACATGTTAGGGCCCCTCATAGTATATTCCATTATTTTTGTTTATTTCAGTAGAAATTACCATAATCTAGTATTTATTGTTACCCATCAACACAGCCTCAGTACATAAAGTATGGTAGCATATTGTTTGTAGTGTATTGTTGAAATTGTTCACTTTCATACACAATTCTCACCACATTCAGCTAAAGAACTAAGGTCTGAGTGCTTTTTACAGTCGTGAGTTTTAGTGTCTAGGATTTGAAGTAACTGACAGACTATAAGGAAATATTGTTATCTCTTTTATACAAAATACCTTAGAGTGCATATTAGAACGCAAGTAGCTTTGTTTGTACTTTAAGAATTCCATTTGACCTTAGGGCAGAGTTTAAGAAATGAATTACTTTTTGGTGATCCCTTGCAACTAAATATATTTCTGTAAACTGTATATGTAAGTTTTATAAGACATTTTTAAAATTATAACTTTGATACTAAAGAAAGGTGCGAGTTGAATTATGAAGTGCAGAGGTGTAGAGTGATGTGGCTTAAAGTTTCTCCCAAAAGTTCTTTCCTTCAGTTCTTTTAAAACCATAATACTTGTAAGTGAAAGGAATTATTCATCAGAGAATTTACTAAGTTAATTGAAAAAATGTTTTAATTTCATATTTGGAAAAACCATGATGCATATTGCAAATTATTTTGTAGAAGTATGGGTCATATATTTTTTTGTTTTTGAAATTTTTGTGCTCTATGATAATGAAGAAATTTTCATGACTAAAGTCTTCCTGTTAATTAAATCAAATTTCCTTTCCAGTAAGCAGACAGGATGACTGTTTCAAATAATTTTGTTAATTCAGTGCATAAAGAACTTTATTGATGTTATCTGGGAGAATTGGTCACAAAGGTGCGAAACCAGCCATGTCACCTTTCCTATTGCTGTGGTGAGGGATTAAGAGGAGGTGGGGCAGCAGCTCACTTGGTGCTGTAAGTGACCTATCTATGTATAACTAATAATTTTTTTGCTCAGGGAATTGCTGCTGTTCATTAAGTGGGGCTTTTAGGGTGGGATGGGGAAAGGGGTTGGACAATAGGTTCATATATTGGTGTACAGTATTAAACTGCTCTCCGGGTTATGGTAGTCCCTCATTTATTGGGATTACACTAAGAATGAAAAAATTAGTCATTCCAGTTTTGAATTAGAAATTTTTTAATGCTTTGAAGGGAAGGGAGAAAGGTCACTAGCCCTAAGCTGTCACCACCTCTGCCTTGCCCTAGTATACACTGTGTTGTTAAAAGTAGTGGTGCATCAGTATAAATGGAATGGTGAAAAAATGTGTTTTACTTTACCTTGATATAAACCCTTAAACAAAAGCTGTGAGTCTTCTAATGAAGTCTTGCTTTGTACACATTGGCAGTCATTATATTTTGACATAACTGCTAAGTGTTTCTTGGTCATTGTAGATGCTTATTGCTGAGACTGCCAGTTTTTGGAAGTACTTATGAACTGTAAATGTGTACATTAGATAAATGTAAATATGTATAAATCGTAATCATATATAGTAATGTGTAATTTAGTGAATGCAGGTCTCAAGTGTAAATTCTTTCCCAACCGCCTCAGCCAGAGGAATTACACTATTTTTTAGGGCTATGTTGCTGCCATATTGCATGGCACAGACAACTGTCAGTGAAGGCTTATTCTCTGGTGGAGTTTGCATTGGGCAGAGTTTGGACGCATGTTGGTAGATGTACGTGGGTTCTTTGGTGTCGAAAAATAAACCCGGACATCTCTGGTTTCACAAATGTGCAGATTTGTAAAGGAAAGGACAAAAAACATAGACTCTCTATAGTGTATTGGAACAATGTCTTATCATCCTAGTATATTTACAAATGGGTTTCCTCTATTTTACATTTTAACAAGTTAATGTCACCTAATAGGAATTGTTAAAAGTCTACATGTAAGGTAATTATACATTACTACATTTTCCATCAGATATACACTTTGCTTATTTTACAGTGATAACTTACTAAAGCAAAAGAATGGCAGAAGCATCAGGGTAAGTAGAACCTCTTGATGGGCATGCCTACTGACGGACCAGCCATACCTCGTTCCTTCGTTTCCAGAACTTGAACGGGGGGTCATAGGCATTCCTGGAATATTCCATTGTACAGTCAACAAGAAAAGTACCAATACATCTAAAGTGCTCTACTTTTTTAAACTACGAAGAGTTGATATGATTCAGTGACAGCATTAATCAGAGGTAATTTCTTGAGTTTTAAGAGTTTAAAACTACAGTCATTCCTATAACGAAGATGGACTTTGACAACCCTTAATTAAAGATTAGGACAAAGGCTAGGCTAATATATATATTTTTTTCTCCATACATATTCGCCGTTTCCCGCGTCAGCGAGGTAGCGTTAAGAACAGAGGACTGAGCGTTAGAGGAAAAATCCTCACTTGACCCCCTTCTGTTTTCCTTCTTTTGGAAAAGTAAAAAACTGGAGGGGAGGATTTCCAGCCCCTTGCTCCCTCCCCTTTTAGTCGCCTTTTACGACACGCAGGGAATACGTGGGAAGTATTCTTTCTCCCCTATCCCCAGGGATAATAGTGCCAGGAAACAGATGAAGAAAGACCCTTCCCCCCACATACACACATATATACATACATGCACATATGGTATGGACCTTTCCATAACTACCAACCCCCAATAAGAAACAAAAAGTTTACTCCTGCTTCACACTTCAGCAACCTATGCTGATAGATCCCCTCACCCCCAGTATACACAGCACTAATAAAACATATATTGCACTGAAATGACTTGAAAAGTACTAAACAACTGCCCTCTCAACTCAGTCTTAAACATCTGCTCTAAACTCCCCAGGCATACAAGATTTACACTTTTCATTAATGCTCTACACATCACCCATCCCTATGACACTACAAATGCTGATTCAATTAACCTTAAGACCCTTTATGCCCACAATGAAAAAAATGAACATGTACATCTCAATTCTCCCATACTCTCTCTCCACAAAGACATACACACAATATCACTACCCTTCATGACCTCTGGTCCTCCCCATTATTTCTTACACAGACTTTTCACAGCAAATGCCTGATTAACACATCCTCTACCACTTCTGAAGCCACATTGATCCTCCCCAATCTGATGCTCAGTGCATGCTACCACTCCCTCAATCACCACTCTGCAATATATATTAACAGCTATACTCACTTGCCTTTACATGATGGCATTTCATCAATCCTCAGGCACCTCACCTTGAGCTATACATACAATGAAAATTCTAGCTAACCAATCAGCAACACTGTCATTCCCATTCTTGAAAAATTCAATGGCAATACAATCCACTTTTCCAAACTTCATCTTATGTAAGGCTTTCACCAAACCACTTACCATGACTCTAACTATGCATAAGTTCATGTCCAAAATGCCCCACTTCTGCCACCTTTATCATTCAGCTTTCCTTAAAAATAATCACTCTATCTCACTTTTATCTCTTCTGTGCCTGCTTCCATATACCCATATACTCCTTCCAATGATGTACCTGTAAGTTCTCTTGTTTCCCTCACTTTTCACCTCCTTTCAAAATATCTTTTTATTTTCCTGTAGTTTGCCATTACTCTCTTAACCCAACTCTCATTTGCCCCCTTTTTCCACCCATGCATCTTCCTCTTGTATATTTCCCAGTCATTTGTACTCCTTCTCTGCAGGTAACTCTCATACAGCTCTTGTTCCTTCTCAAAAATAACTTATATTGTATATCTCCCAGTCATTTGTACTCCTTCTCTGTAGGTAACTCTCATACAGCTCTTGTTCCTTCTCAAAAATAACTTATTTCCTCATCCCACCACTTGTTACCCTTTCTAACATGCCACACTCCTCTCACACATGGAAGCACTGTTTCCCAAAATACCTTCCATTACTTGCCACTCACCTAGTTTCATTTACTCTCATCTTTTGCCATTTCTTACCCAGTCTCTCCTCTTTCAAGCCTCTTTTTACAAGTTCACTTACTCTTACCACCCTATTCCCATCTAAATCATCTCCTCATTTTCTAAAGCCTCTACCAGCTTAGCATTTCTGTACATTTTCATTCAAAAGTTTCTTTTTAGCATGTCTGTTAATAAATAATCCAACAATGCCCTCTCACCATGAACCTCACTAACCTATGCATACTTTTGTATGTCATTCATTTTTAAACCAGATATTCCCAATCACCAGTCTTTTTTCAGCACATAGCTCCACAAGCTGTTCTTCATTCTCATGTCTGTTTAAAACAGGTACTAAAAGCCCCCTAATTATATCCTCAATCCCTTACATCAAAATTGCTGATGCACTCACTTGGTTCCTCCCATAATGCTGATCTCTCTTCCTCACTCATCTCACATAATAATAATAATGATAATAATAATATTAATAATAATAATAATAATGATAGTAATAATAATTATGATCATTATAAATATCACCATTATCATTATTATTATTTTTATCATTGTTGCCATTCTTGTTATTCTTATCATTAATTCCATTATTATCATTATAGCATTTTCTTATACTATTCAACTTTTCTGGCCCAAACGATGTTGTATCAGGAACAAACTAACAACAGAATCATTTAGACTCAACCAACATCTATTTGTCATGTAATAACGCACTGAAACCACCGGCCAGCCCCACAAACTATCCACGGTTTATCCTGGCCACTTCCTATGCTCTAGTTTAAACCGTTGACAGCAAATCATTCTCACGTATACTATGTCGATCCTCTTCTTTGTATCCCATGGACGTCTCTTATCCCAAAGCTATTCTTTACGCGTTCCATCTTCTTGCCAGACCCTTGCTATTTCTTCCTCTCCTATACTCCTCACACTATTCAATTCATTTCAAGTAATTTTCCTCTTCTCTCTGAAACTCATCAATACATTATCAACCATCAACTCATTTCTCGTTTTCCCTCTTTTAGTCTTCACATCCCTCCCTTGACCTTCCACAGCTATCTCATGTACCCTTACCAATCAATCACACTCCTTCACTGCACACGCTGTCCTCACACCTCTCCTTTCCTTTCACCTACTGTCTAATATCCTCATCCAACTAGTCACCGCCCCTTCCCAGTTTGCCACATCCTACCTTGCCATATCCCGTGCTTTACTTGCACAGTCAATCACTGCTTCCCCAAAATCTTCCACGTCTTGTCCACAATTCATGTATCATTTTCTCTCACCCTATGCCACTTCACTCGTTCTCTTTTAGTATCTCTGTACACAGGACACTTTATCAAGCTCGCTCACATTAACCACTTTTCTCCTACACATGGGAATACTTGCACTATGAAAATAGGTATACATAAAATTACGCGTATGAGTGGGGTCCTGGTTCAACGGGAATTATTAGACTATGTGCTAAATTACAGAGAATGCAGAGGAGAGGTAATTAGATGTGGAAGTGTCGAGATGGGGAGCAGTTGGAATGCCTGATCATATCCTGGTGAAGGTGATTGTGGTAGTTAACAGATCTTTAAAGGCAATGACAATGAATCTACGTAGTAGCAACAGAGAAAATAACAACGATAATAATGCCACTACTAATATTAGTAATACTAATGATAATAATAGTAACAAGAACGATAATAATGATAATAATAATAATAATAATAATAATAATAATAATAATAATAATAATAATGATAATAAAAATAATATTAATAATAACAATAATAATTATAATAATAATAGTAATAATAATAA
>JAUUDW010000043.1:60128-74443 GCA_032361385.1 Panulirus guttatus
GATTTTTATAAAGATTCTCAGTGAAGGGGATCCACTCTTCATATCAGAGTACAATATACAGGTATTTTTATTACTTGCAAAAATGCTTTTTGGAACTACTTAATTAGTAGTAAAGAAAAATGTGTTAGTTTAGAAATATAGGTTAGAGGCTTACATCAGTCTCTCTTTGTCTGTGACTGTAAATTTGTCAAATTATTAGATGTGATTTCTGACAGTATGATCACTTGGCATTATCAGGACATTTAGTCAAAATTATATGTTTTACAGGGAAACCAGTAATACGTAGTAAACAAGTGATAATTGTATAGCAGCATATCAGATTTCAGGCAACTTTGTTTTTAAAAAGTTCCGGCAATTTGAGGAAAATTTTCATGTTTAGTTCTGTAGCCATCTTGGATGATGGTAGGGGTCACCAGACAAATTTGAAAAGTAACCATTCATGGTTCATCTCTTCTTCATTTGGTTCACATTGGCCATGTGCCTGAAGAGAAGATTATGTGAAATTTTGACAGAATTTGCCTAAATTAGCAAGATTATAGATTTTACTGAAAAACTATATCATATATTAATAACTTGATCACATAGGTACTGTCCATTTTTCAGCAACTTTTGGCGTAAAGAAGTTTTTGGGTATTTGAAGAAATGTTTTGTCAGTGAGTGTAGATATCAAGATATCTGAGGTCTACATCATTTTTGCCAGATTGGATTCACAAAATCATAAGTTTAGGAAAAATAGATTTCTTCTGTATTTTTCTAACCACAAAGGAAGATGTAAGAGTGGTACCTGCACGGAGTGGTATTGATTGAGGGATGCAGAGAGGAGCAGCAGGAGGTTAAAAGGAGTTTAGGGACTGAGAGAAAATGGTAAACGGGAGGTGTTGCGAGAGAGTGATGGCAAGCTTCATGAACATGAAAATGTTTTGGAGGGAGATGAGTTGTGTGAGTAGAACCAGGAAAAAATACGACTATCAGTAAGGGTAGCAGATGATTAAGTGGTAACAGGCAAAAGAGAGTTAAAGAGGAAATGAAGTGAGTATTTTGAAGGACTGATGGGAGTTCGTGGAGGGAATGGGTGTCAGGTATATAGAGAGGCAACTAAATGAGTTAGATGGTAGGGTGGCAGATGTGGTGTTTTGGTGACATGAAGGAACAAAGAGCAAGAGAGACATGGCAAATGATTTGGTAGAGAAGTGATGAAAGCCTTGCATTTGATAAAGTGTGACAAAGTGGTTGGAGTGGATGGGATTGCAGTTGAATTTGTCAAGAAAGTGGGTGACAGTGTTACTGACTGTGTAGTCAGGATTTTCAGTATTGATATGGTTTAAGGTGAGGTGCTGTAAGACTGACAGAATGCATGTATAATACCAGTGTATATATGCAAGGGGGCCAAAAGTGAATGTTCAAATTATAGGGGTGAAATTTTTGGACATTCACAATCAAAATTTGCCGAGATGTTTTCATTATCTAGAATGAAACTGTTCCATTGCTTCCTCCTATTGTGTTGTAGACATAACACAGTTTGTTAAACTAGTAGTTTGCATTTCATCAGCCAGTGGAGAATGTAATGGTATTACAGGCCAAGAAGTCTGTATCAAGAAGAGACCTGGCCTTCATGCTAAAACACATATTAGAAAGATAGGCTATCCCATGGTCATCCTCTGAAACCTTTTGTAGGAGGATATGAAGAGAAGGGTCTTTGGCACTCTTCCACTATAGTCAGATAATTCCTTTGTTACGACATTGTGGCTTCACCCTTTGTGGGTCTAAGGATTCTTTCTTAAGGAGAGTGATTTCAGTTTTCCTCCGTTTCACATCTGAAAATATATATTTTTCCCATGGGTTTAGTGTTATACAAGTTTTTTCAAAACATTCCTATTTTATATAGGTATGTTCTCATGCTCATGGGACAGAGCACAGGGAGAGAAATGTAGATTTTGAAGTTTGAAAAACTTTTCCTTTCTGAGTAGGTGTTGTGTAACAATTTTGTTGTAGCCTTCTTACCCAACTCTACTTTTTTTTCTAAACCTTTTCTTTATACTTTCCTTGACCACTATGTGCTAGGACCTGCAATCTGTAGATTGTGAACTCTTAAGTAGCTGGAGGTGTGTGGGTCAATGATGTCAACTTGATCTTCTTTTTGATTGGCTGAGGAAAGGTCCAGGTATTGAGTGAGCAGCTACTATCACCCTAAAGTTTTTTTAATGGTTGAATGGATATATCTTACGCTTGTAGGACATTATCTTGGGGTGAAGGTTTTTCATTCTAAAATTTACGTTTTTACTCTAAACTGATATTTAGATTTTAATCATAGCCATATGTGATGACTTTCCACAGCAACTTCGGAAGTTGATACTTGAGATGATCCACCGCTTGCCAAGCAATGAACAGCTTAAGGGGTACTTGCGCCCAATCCTATCCCTTATGTTTCGCCTCTTGGAGACAGACAATGAAGAGAATGTAATGGTATGTCTTCGGATCATCATAGAGCTACATAAGACCTTCAGGCCTCAGTTTAGCCCAGAGGTATGGTATGAATTTCAATGCTTTTCTGTCCATTAGAATCCAGATTTCGGCCTATCTATCTATCCATCTATCTATCTATCTATCTCTCTTTCTATATCTCCAATGCCTGTTCCTTCCTGGAACTTCCTCAAAAGGGTGGCCTTTGCAATAGTCTTCATAACTAGTGAACTCTAGGGCTGCTTCTTAGCCTTTAATAGGCCAGTGGCAGAGCAAAGGGCAACTCTAATGCAGTGTTTGCAGAGGCATCTCCCTAATGTTCCTACTGACTACTTCTAGCTAATGTTCCTGCCTGATGCACCTACCTACAACTTCTGTTTGAAGCTCTTTTGTGAATGTTCTTTCCAACTGCTTATATCTATTGCTCCTACCATGTTGCCAGTGCCTTGAGGAAAATGTGTGCTGAACTCATAAGGATAGAATGCTCAGACTAAGGGGACAGAAGAAGGAGGGATGTTTAGCCAGTGAGCTGTTTAGATTCGAGATGTGTGATTCATTTGCTAATCAGTAGCTTATGCATTAAAAACCATAACCTGAAAACTCTGCAAATAGGTTTTACTGTACACTTATCCCTTGCTATACAGAAACTCACTAGCTATCAGGAAACTGTTCTGATATTACATATGTATTAGGGAACCAGAATGTTAAACAGATGCTGAACTTCATTTATATGGAATTTTGAATAAGTCATGAATTTTAAGATCAAAGTTGAACAATGTTTCATGTTCCATTCTGCATGGTCTTCTGTCACTTGTCCTTCCTTCATTTTGTTGTGGTTTGCTCCTGTATGCATCCAACATTTTCTTGTAGGCACCAACATAACATGTTGTTTTGATTGCATGTGACTGTATTTCACCATTTTCCAACCTTAAAACTTCAGTGACAGTAAGTCAAGATGAATTAAAAGAGTTTTAAGTGCTCTAGTCACCGTACGCTAAGTTGGCGAAGAAGCCATGTCCCTCATCCATAGCAAACGTAGCTGATTGGTTCATATACAGTGTTCGTGTATATGAATCAATCATCTCCCTTAGCTATGGAAGAGGGGTATGGCTTCTTCGCCAACTTATCCTACGTTGACTGTAGTGCTCGTAGAGGCACCAAAAGAGACAGTAAATCAGGTATCTTTGATTAAGATTATGCGTATTTAGGCTTTTGCTCTTGCTTATTTTGGACTTATGTACATCATATACATACAAATCTGAATTAGCTCATTCTTTGATGATGGCACATGATGCTAACTCAGGACAGTGCCTTCATAGATGGGATGTGTCTTATGCAATCAATTTAGAATTTCATTAAGTTTCAAGGAAATTTTCATGACCATTTGTAGGCTAGCTATTTAGTGTATGGATGAATGAAAAACAGCAAAACTTTATGTTTCTTGAAAAGAAAAACACTTTTGTCAAAATGTATGTTATGTGTTTTCATATCTCTTTTTATGACATTGATCTTTTCTTTTGGCATATAGAATTTTTTGTATGATGTAATGATTGACTAAACCTCAATGTTTATTTATTTTCCTTAACTTTTTCACGTCTTCTGCCATCAGATTCAGCAATTTCTCCAGTTTGTAAAGAATATGTATCGAGATTTGCCAAATCACATGAACAAAATTTTTGAGCCTCGCACAGCGATACGAGTGAGTGACTTGTCCGAAGTTAATGTAGAGGCTCTTCTTCAAGAGACCTTCACTATTACATCGATCCATACTGAAAAGAAACTACAGGATGGAACATCAATAACGGTAAGTTTTGCATTTTTGTTGTACAGTATTCGTGAGTGCATGTAAGGAAGATGGATGCACTGATTACTAAATTCATAAAGGAAGAGGTGTAAGAGTTAGTCAGAACTTGAGGGATATGACCCAGGTAACACATTTGCAGCCATACAAATGTCAATGTGTTATCTGGTGCTCAAAATAAATCTGTGAACTTTAGTGCTTACATGATGGCTCAGTGCTTACTGTGCAAATTGTTATGTGACGATTCTTGCATTTAAGTGTTGGTACACTGAACATGATTAGAGAATTTGCATGAGTTAGCTGAGAGGCTGTTAACATTTGATTAAAGCATTTAACTGGGATTGAATTTGATAGACTGATTGAATTCATCTCGCTTCAGTGTAAATTCCTCTCACATCAGAACTCCCCACATATTTGTATTACCCTTACCTTGTTTCCCACTTAACTTACTCTTAAGAATTGCTTCTAGAGTGTAGTTGTTCCTTAAGCAAGCATATATAGTGACCAAGGCAGCCCTCTTGCCGTCATGCAAATATCAAATATCGGCTGGTGCTCAAAATAAGCCAGTGAACTTTAGCACTCACACAATGTCTCCTGATGCCTACTATGCAAGTCGTCATATGACAGTTGTGGCATTTAAGGTTTTGTACACTAAATATGGATTGAGAGTTTGAATGAGTTAGTTGAGAGGGTGTATACACTCGATTAGAGTATTTGATTGGGAATGGCTTTAATCAATAGAATAAATTCATCTCACATCAGTATAGATTCATCTCACATCAGCTCTCCCTTCATGTATGTGTTACCTGTACCTGGAATTCCCTCTAATAGTAGATAATTTTTGAAAACTACTTAGACTGCTGAAAATTATTTTACCTCTAGTATTCATTCAACAGAAATCTTTTCTTTTGTTTTGCAGTATAACCTGATACCACGAGCTGTTTTATCCTTGAAGGTGCTAACAGAGCTTCCCATTATTGTGGTCCTAATGTTTCAGCTGTATAAGCAGCAGGTTTACCAAGATGTGGCAGACTTCATCCCACTCATCATGAATACTATTGTACTACAGCCCTTTCCACAGCACAGGTGTTGTATATAACTTTGTTTATGTATTGATAAGCCTTATTTAGAAGGTTCATACCCTTTTTATAAACATATGTTCACACTGCCTTTCTTTAGCAATATACTGCCGGGAACAGATGAAACAAGGCCCTCATTTGCTCCATCTCCTCTCAAGCTGTCATATATAATTCATCAAAACTAACACCCACCAAGCTTCACAAACCATTTCCATGGTTTCTTCTGATAACTTCACATTCCCTGTTTCGGTGCATTAAGAGCACATCACAACCCCCCACAGAATCTTGTTTATCCTGACTTTGCCCAGGCATTTGATTAGAGAATTTTTTTTTGAAAAGTAGCTAAACAAAACAAAAAAAAAGTGAAGTAGAAATATGGATTAAAGAGTTTCAAACAGAAAGAATATTTGAATTATTACAGTAATGGGACCAGCAGGAAAAGAATTTGGCAATGAAGAAAATTAAACCATGAAGGAGTGATCACAGAGAGTTGGCATTTGGAGACCATTTTGAAAACATAGTATCAACAAGTTTGCTAATGAGTGGACTAATAAGTAGAATATTCATTCCAATAGAGAGAAAAGTTATGATGAAAATGTTCATTGCATGTAAAAGAATGAAAGATGAATGCTGTTTTGTTGCTTGGTCACCTTAAAAACAAATTGAAGTTGATAAGGCTTCAGAGAATTCAGAGACACATCACAAGCAAAATACAGGGAATGGAATGCATAGACTATCATGAATGGTTGAGAGAAGTGGAGCTGCACAGACCTGAAGGAAGATGAGAAAATGCATACGCATGACAGCAAATTGAGGAAGTGAAAGAAAATGTATTTGGACTTAGCAGTGAGAAAGAAATGGAGAAAAGCATGGCATTTTCTACCCCCACATCTAATGTAATTCATATATGAGAATATTGTCCAATTAATGTAACCAACCCTTCTTATACTTTGTATGTACAAATGAATTGAATACCTAAGTCCCACAGTCCACCTTTGTAACTGACGTAAAATGCACCTTTGTGGAACTTTGTACATTTGTTTGCAGAGTGCCTTTAATGCCTTGCTCATATTATAACTTGTTGAATGGTTAAAAAAATGATTAAACTACATCTCTTTTTCTGTTTTTCAGGGAACATGAATCTTTTAATAAGGAAGTGTTTGTCGACTTGATTGCTGCTCAGATAAAAACATTATCATTTCTGGCATATATACTGAAGATCTATCAAGATGTGGTAGCCCAGCATTCTCCAAAGTTGGTTTCAGGAATGCTTACACTTTTAGGACTATGTCCTAATGAAGTTGCACATTTAAGAAAGGAATTGCTTATTGCAACTAAGCATATTCTTGCTCTTGAGCTCCGTAACAGTAAGTATTGTGTTCATAGATTCTCTTTATTATCACCTTCTTGCATATTGTTTGTTTCATGTTCTTCTTTAAAAGGCCTTTTTAAAAAAGATTGAGAAAATTATTAAAGTTGTGAATTTTGTCTATAAGATGAGAGTCATATGGCTAAGGAAAGCTGATGATGCATACTACTTGAGGTTTTCTGCGGCCCCTTAACTCCTCATGTAGATTTCCATTCTAGCCCTGTGAATCTCATTTACTGTATATACTTGTGTATAGTTCGAGTTTTTATGACCAAATTATTAGGCAACAAAATTAGTGGGTCAACCTGTATATGGATGATAGTTTCGTTTGGTTAAAATCCGTTCTTGATAGCAACTTTAAGCTTCAGACGTGAAAAACATTTACCAGTTACTACCAGTAAACAATAGAAATGTAAAATATGTACCAGTTAGTAATGAAAAGTACCGTAACATTATATTATGTACAAACTTATAATATTTCTGGAATATTAGAGGCAATACAATAAGAGTTTAAACACAATTTCAACATACAGTAATATTAAAGGCTGCTTAGGAAAGAATGATGCAAAGGCAAAGCCTCCACGACCAGGGCTCTGCCGTATCAGTAAAATGGTACATGTTTTTCGAATAATTTTCAGTTGAATAACTGTTATATCATAAGTGTATTTTACCTTAACTGTGCCTGAATGAATATATTCTCAGAAATAAATAGTAGTTTTACTGAAACGATGTATTTCAGTGTAAAATAGGAGACAATACATGACACAAACAGAAGACTTCACCTAAACTTTTAATGTTCATGAGATGTTACCCATTTTTTTAATAGTTTTTGTTTAAAATACTGTTATATTACAACAATATTCTAATCATACTGTGCTTGATAAAATACATTATGGAAATGTTATCTTTTTGCTGAAATGATGTTAATGAACAGATCATCTTTGATTTTTTTTGAGCTATCATTTTTTTCTTGCTACTTTATGGTGTAAATTTAAGGTTTGTTTATTTGATGATATTAGTTATCTTGCATCATAATTTTTGCTTCAGGGTTTGTTCCTCACATTGACAAGCTGTTTGATGAAAGTCTGTTGTTTGGTCGAGGTTGGACTGCACATGAAACCTTACGTCCCCTGGCCTACTCTACTTTGGCAGACCTGGTCCATCATGTTCGTCAACAGTTGGATATGGGAGCATTAACACGTGCTGTACACCTGTTTTCTAAGAATATCCATGATGAAACACTGCCTACGAGCATTCAGACCATGTCTTGCAAACTTCTTCTCAATCTGGTAGAATGTATACGATCTCGAAGTGATGCAAGCCCCAATGAACCTGGTGCTGGTAGGGACTTGCTTATTCGGATGCTACACGTCTTTGTCAACAAATTTAAGACCATTGCCCAACTTCAGTTACCCTACTTGAAAAATAAGCAGCAGCAGCAGATTAATAGCATATCTCTGACTTCTTCCCCACAAAATAATAGTAGTAGTGCCCCTGGATCAAATAGCACCTGTTCAGCAGTTTCAGAAGACAGGAAAGAAGATGTTAGAATAAGTATCAGTGAGAGTGACAACAAAGACAAGGAAACCCAGAGAATTGGTTTTCCTCCAAATGTGACAGTTAACTATAGTGTTTCAGATTGCAGAGCTCTAGTGAAGACTCTTGTATGTGGTGTCAAAACAATCACATGGGGCTGTGCCTCTTGTAAGTCTGCTGTTGATCCAGCACTAACACTCAACAAATCATTCCATCCCAAAGAGACCCTTGTATTCATCAGGTTAGTCAAGTGGGCAATGCAAGCACTTGATATATACACCCTCAATGCTCCTGGGAATCAGCAACCAACTAGTCAGAAAGGTCAGGTACCACAGACTGTGAGGTCAAAGGAGGAAAAGGAAGTTTTAGAGCATTTTGCTGGTGTATTTATTATGATGAATCCATCCACTTTTAGGGAAATATTCTCAACCACAATTGACTATGTTGTAGAGCGTATCTATCACAATACAGCCCTACAAATTGTTGCAAATTCATTTCTTGCCAACTCCACAACTTCTCCAATATTTGCAACAATACTTGTTGAATACTTACTGGGTCACATGGAAGAAATGGGTACTTCAATGGACAGATCAAACTTATACCTTAAGTTGTTTAAGCTAGTCTTTGGATCTGTATCTCTTTTTGCTGCTGAAAATGAGCAAATGCTAAAACCTCACCTCCATCAAATTGTGAATCGTTCTATGGAGTTGGCAATGAGTGCTAAAGATCCATACAATTATTTCTTACTACTCCGTGCTCTGTTTCGCTCAATTGGAGGAGGAAGTCATGATCTTTTGTATCAAGAGTTTCTGCCTTTATTGCCAACTTTATTACAAGGACTTAACAGCCTGCAGAGTGGTCTGCACAAGCAGCACATGAAAGATCTCTTCGTTGAACTATGTCTCACTGTACCTGTCAGACTCTCATCCCTCCTCCCTTACTTACCAATGCTTATGGATCCGTTAGTATCAGCTCTTAATGGCTCACAAACTCTCATTTCACAAGGGCTCAGAACTCTTGAACTCTGTGTAGACAATTTGCAACCAGATTTTTTGTATGAGCATATACAGCCAGTAAGGGCAGAATTAATGCAAGCTTTATGGAAGACTCTCAGGAATCCTAATGATACTATTGCACAGGTGGCATTCAGAGTGCTTGGCAAGTTTGGGGGTGGTAATCGAAAAATGATGATTGAGCCTCAGAAACTTGAATATAATGAGCAAGAAACTCCAAGTACGTGTGTCACAATTCAGTTTTCAGATCACAAAACTCCAATTACATTACCAGTAGAGAAGATCATAGAGACAGCCTTCACTGCATTGAAGACATCAAACACTGAACCATGGTACCGTCGACAGTGTTGGGAGGTTATAAGGTGTTTCCTTATTGGATCTATGCAGTTTGATGAAGAGAAACACTTAGTTAATAAGCTCTTCATGCACCCCAGTTTTAGAGAGGGTGAGATTTCTACTGTACATGGACCATATTACAAATGTCAGGATGAGCAGGCCCGACAGGTTCATCAGATGGCTGTTACGGCCATGTTTGTGGCAGCTGCAATTAAAGATCTACGACAGAGTGTGTTGCCAACAATGGTGTCTTTGGTGAGACATTACACTATGGTTGCAATTGCCCAGCAGGCAGGACCTTTTAACATGATGGGTCGCTGGAGTAAAGTGCAGGGTATGGACCCTTTAGTCTTGATTGATGCTCTTGCTGTTATCATGGGTCATGAGGAGAAAGAACTTTGTAAGCCTGGCCACCTTGCCCTGGTGCTCATCATGGAGGCAGCTACCAACATCTTGGGTACAAAAGAGAGGGCCTGTCAGCTCCCACTTATGGAATATTTGGTTGAGAAAATGTGTGGTTTGTGCTATGAACGAGCATGGTATGCAAAACTTGGGGGCTGTATTGCAATAAAGTTTTTGTTTGAACGTATGGCATTAAAGTGGGTATTGGAGCACCAGTTTCCATTTTTAAGAGCATTGCTATTTGTTATGATGGACCTCACTGGGGAGGTGTCTAGTGGAGCTGTAGATATGGCAAAAAACAATTTAGAGAGGATGTTACGAGTTTGTGGTGCTCCATTGGAGGGTGAAAGCAACACAGAAGAAATGAGACAAATTCAGAACAAATCTCTTCATGATGTAACTCATGAATTAGTGCGGCAGGTTACATCTCCAAACACCACAGTAAGAGAGCAGGCAATGCAGAGCCTCCATGTTTTAGCAAATCTTAGTAGAAAAGGAGTAACAGAAGTTATGCAACCCCATAAAGATGTCCTTGCTGATATGATTCCTCCGAAAAAACATCCCTTACTACAACAGCCAGCTAATGTTCAGATTGGCCTGATGGATGGCAATACATTCTGTACTACCCTTGAACCAAGGCTGTTTACACTTGATATGAGTTTGAATGAACACAAGTTCTTCTTCTCTGAATTGCATATGTTAGTTGAATCAGAAGACTCCCTCTTAGCCAAACTTTCCTGCTACAAAAACATTCCTAATTTAGTGCCACTTAGAAAATCTGCTCTCAAAGCCCTTGCTGCATGTCATTACATACCTCAGATACGAGAAAAGATTTTTCCAACATTGTACAAAGCATTGAACAATTCGTCTCATCCAGAGTTGCAAGAGACAGCCTTTGAGTGTTTAAAAAAGTTTCAGAGTGGATGCCAGATCGACATGGAGATGGTACATACTGCAATGAGACCTTTGCTGGGTCAGCTATGCCACTATAGGAGTGTTACACTTCCAGTTATTCACCGTTTATCATACCTAACCCAACTATTCCCTTATACATTTAATGAAAAACTTTGTGACCAGCTTACACAACATGTGAAAAACCTTATAGAAATGGCTATTGTAACAAGAAAACAGAACACTGCAGTGAACAAACAAGATAACAGTGACCTTAAACTTTGTGCAAACATTATTGGAATTTTTCATCAAATTCCAGCTGCCTCAGCACGCTTTGTTGAGGTCCTATGTAAGTTGGTGTTGCAGACTGAACGTGCTCTTTTGATAGAGGCAGGAAGTCCATTCCGTGAACCTCTTATGAAATTTCTCTTGCGCTATCCTGCAGAAACTGCTGAACTGTTTCTCTCTGATCCCCACGCTCGTGATCAGCAATGGGCACGTTATTTGGAATATCTGGTACGCCACAAAGATAATAATGCATTTAGGAAGCACCTACAGACTTGCAGTGACAAACTATTGACTGTCTTACTTGCCACCCCATCAACAGTACAAATTGCAGGATTACAGACACAGCAGCAACAACAGCAAGCAGCCATTACACCAGCTGATAGAGCTCAACTTCAGTATTTAGGTGTGCGCACCATTCTCCTACTTTCTCGTTTGGATGAACAGTGGCTTGCATCACAGCCTAAACTGATTTTGGCTTTAAGGAAGATATGGGTGTCTGATGAGTTTCAGAAAAGACATCACTCTGCAGAAAACACTGATTTTGTGCACTGGAAAGAGCCACGCATGGTGGTTTCTATCCTGTTACTCTACTTTCAGCATCATATGGATGATATTAAGCTCCTTTTTCAGCTATTAAGGGCTTTCATAGGACGCTTTATTCCAGACTTTCAGTTTTTGAGAGATTTCCTTGAACAAACAGTTGCCCAGAAATATTCCATGGAATGGAAAAGGACAGCATTCTTCCAGTTTGTAGATGTCTTTGAGGATGTATCAGTCCCACAAGAACTAAAAGCACGCATACTGCAGTACATCATCATCCCCTGTCTTACTGTGAGCTTAGAGTGTGGTGATGGAGAGAAGTTGATAGGCTATCCTCCTGCCCCTGATCAAGACCACCATGATAATGTAGTGTCTGTCTTCATCAATCGAGTCATCAATCCAGATGAACCTTTTGTTTATAGTGATGCAGTGAGAATTCTTCTTCTTCAGCTATCCTGCTTGTTGGTAGAACAGGCATCAGCCCACATTCATGATGCATGCAACAAAAGACAGGGTCAGAAGCTTCGTAGACTTATGACCTTTGCATGGCCCTGTTTACTGTCCAAGAATTGTGTAGATCCAGCAACAAAGTACCATGGACATCTTTTGCTTTCACACATCATAGCTAAGTTTGCCATCCACAAGCGTATTGTCTTGCAAGTGTTCCATAGCCTGTTAAAAGCACATGCCATGGAAGCAAGATCTGTTGTTCGACAAGCCCTAGAAATACTTACTCCAGCAATGCCAGTTCGAATGGAAGATGGTAAGTACTTATGGTAGTGATTAGAAATTAACCTCATTTACTTCTGATTTAGGCAGTCATTTTAAATTTCATTAGCTTTTCTTGGACTGCATATGTTTTATTGTTTCATATTATTTATCATCTTTATTGAGACATTGCCTTTGAATTGACATGTTTAATCATTGCATGTATTTTTATGGATCATGATTTTAAGTGTTTCCCAGTGCAGAGGATTTTCTTTTCATCTTTGACACTTTATGCTTTAGTGAACACAACTGTACTACTAGTTTGTTCATGTGATTACTGGCTTGTAGATGTCTGCATACGCTGCACTTCCTCCTCCTTCTTCAAATGCCCTTTGTAAGTTTCATCTGAAGTGCTCTAATGGTGGTGACTTGAAACACACACACACACACACACACATGCACACACATTTCAATAACAAATAGTTAGAGTGGGAGAATTTGGAGTCTTATTGTGATGGAATCACTGAGATGCAAGTTCTGTGAGTTTGTACAGGAATATTTCCCCTAAGGGCACGTCATTTGACACACCGAGATGAGAAGGCCTGATACACCAGCATGGATATTGAAAATATCACTTATGGTACACCAGTTGGAAAAAGTGATCATTTATTGTGTAAAGTTTGATTATGTTGTATGTGAGGAAGTTATAAGTGTGTAGATGAGACTGGACTTAAAGAGGAGATATGATTGTGGAAAATACACAAACCTCATCAGTTTCTCTTCTAGTATAGATTGGGAATTTGAAGTCAGTAGCCACAGGCCTGGGTATTGTGTGTAAGATTTGAAAAATTTATAGTGGAATAAGAAGTAGGTAAGGAGTGATTAAGTTCCACATTGGGAGGATAGTTGAGACAAACTACTTTTGGCAAACATTTGAATAACCTTCAAGTATATGGATAAGGAACTATTTAGCAAGCTAATCAAGTCATACATAAGGACAAAGTTAGAATATACTTCTCACATTTCATCACTGCATCTAAAGAAGCTAGTAGAGAATATCCAGAATATGGCAGCAAAAATGGTACCTAAAATAAGCGAGTTAAGGGGAAAGGTTAGAGGCTCTAGATCTGCCCACCATAGAAGAGATAAGAGTGAAATTACCTGATCACAACCTAAAATTTTTTAAAAAGATTGATGATGTAGACTGAACAGTTCTTTAAGAGATGTAGGAATGCAACAACCAGAGGACAGAATATGAAATTAAGCATGAAACTTGTTGAAGAAGAAATGTGAGGAAGTGCTTTTATAGTATAAGAGTGGTGGATTAATGGAATAGATTGACTGAGGACATGGTTAATGTAGACAGCATACATAAATTTAAGAAGGTGTGTAGAGAATGTTCAAGAGATGAGGCCCCCATGAGGTAAAAACCCCTCCCTGTACAGTACAAGTATATAATTACAGATAAGTAATTCCATACTTACTCTGCCTGTTTCAGTTTAAGTAATTCCATACTTACTCTGCCTGTTTCAGTTTCTTTGCACTATTATTGCATGCCAGTTCATATTTAATGCAGCCATACCTGTAATAATGTTTCATTCTTCACAATCCCTTGACTTGTTTTCAGGTATTCCCTCATAGTTTCTTCATAGTCCTCTCTGACTAAGAAAAAATGAGCAGTTAGTGTCACAAAACGTTTGATAACTACCATATTTCACGGTGTATAAGCCGATTTGTGAAGGCTATTTTTGGACCCTCTAACTTGGGGGGGTCAGCTTTTGCACTGTGTCAGCTATTAGTGCACCATAAATTAGCTGTACCAATAGCCATACTTGGCATTACTAGTTCTGAGATTCCTTGAGCAGGTGTTAGTTTTACTGTAAAAATGTAGC
>JAUUDW010000043.1:143567-157677 GCA_032361385.1 Panulirus guttatus
AGCTCAAGAGATAAATGCTGATGGACGTAGATGGTCAGCCTTCTCTCACTCTCTTTCTTTCTCTTTTTCCTTTTGCTTTTCTGACCTCACTCTCTTTCATTCACTCACTCGGTCTTTTTCTTTCTTTTCTTTCTCAGAATTTCTTTCCCATTCTCCTTTCCAATCCTTTCTCCCTCACTCTCTTAAAACCATTTCCTAACACTCAGGTTTTCCGACTCAGTCAGTCAGTCAGTCTATCTCCGTTTCTCCCATTGGCACCGTGACCTTTTATACTGCCATAAGAATCGCAACAGTTATCCATCATTTTCATTTCATTTCCTCTCCTCTCTCACTGCCTGTTACCGCTTGGTTCTCTCTATGTCTCTCATACCCCTGTTTCTTAACGTTTATTTGGCTTTCTTGTTCATTTAGAAGATTCTTTTTAACAGTCATAGTCTTAATGATATCGTCTTCTCCAATGCATTATTATCATAACTCTCAAAATATAACGTCTGTGTTGATAAAGTAAATTATTTTCAATATTTTATTATTTTGTTCTCTGTTAGACTGAAAATCTCAGTTGATTACCCACTGTTAGGTCCCGCATTTTTCTAACACATGCGTTTGTCTGTCTGCTTCATCATTTCTTTATATCCATTTTCACATTGAACTGTAAAATTTCAAGTTTTTTTCCTTTTTTTCGTACAGCGTCTATTCATTTTTCTTTTTTTCTTATCTCTGTACACGGTTTACTGTTCCTGTCTACAGATTTCTCATACCACAGATATAAGTAAAGGTGGTCGAGCCGTCCCAAGCACTCTTGTTCTCTCATACTCTCTTCGACACCTTTCTCACCTGTCGAGATCTTTTCCTTCGCTCGTATTCTGTTCCATCCTGCATACGTCTCATGATGTATCATATTACGTTTTCTTCCTCAAGGTCTCTACCATCAGTTTCCTCCATTTTCTTCAGATATATTTTCATCTTCGGTTATTTTCCCTCCTCCTCACTCCACTTGACCTAAAACTAATGCATCTGCATTCAGGATTGTAGTGCGTCCGTGTGTGTGTGTGTGTGTGTGTGTGTGTGTGTGTGTGTGTGTGTAATCACCTATTTGTAAATAGCCTTTGTAAAGCACGGGCAAATAGTTCTTACATTTGACCCATCTGTACCATCATCAAGGATTTTAAAGATTTGTACACTGCCGGCATTCACAGTGTCCTTGTTTAGTGTATGCCAACCTTGCACAGCCCTCATACTAATACTGTTCCTTTATACGTCCATCCGAACTAATCTCTTGTCTCAAGGTCTTTAACCGCTTTGGTAATGCATATCTTGATGACCTGTTCACTGTCAGCATTGTCCAGTTCATTTAGAAATTTGAAGGCTGTAGACAGTTCACTGTTCTCTCGTCTCTCGTCCATGGTAGACAGATTTGCAGCCATCAGCCTTTCAATACAGTTCAATTCTCGTAATTAAGGTAATATCTTAGTTGCTCATTTCTAAAGTCGATCTTCTAGATCATTGTGCTCCTTTAGGTGTTTTGAACAGACGTGAGAGAAGCATAATCCAGAAGCATAATCCAGTTTTAGTGTAATGCCTGTTGTAAATAGCTTACCGTACTTATGTCCCCCACAATTCTCCAGATAAAGAACTCCGGCAATAGGCCAAGCACAGTGTTGCTTCCCAGATTTCTTTCACATACAGATTCTTGAGGTTTGGACGATAATCGCGCATAGGCCATCTTTAACTTTGTGTCATTCTCATTACCTTGCACTTTCTCATATTGAATGTCATCAGTTGAGTTATCAAACAACCAAGGAGTTTCTCTGTGACTCTCTTTTGTTTATTTGTAATATTCCAGTGGCAGGATTTTACCATCCTATTTCTTTTCCTTTTCAGTGTTATCGCTTCTCAAGAACGCTGCAGTTCCTTGGAAGGTTGTAAACTAACAGCGCCAACCTACACATCCTTCCCACGATAATCTTACCGATTGAGCCGTTCGAAGTTCTCCGGTAAATTGATTTAGTTATAGTCATTCTTTATGTCTCTCATAACCCTGGGATTATCATCCGCAAATAGGTTTCAGTAAGAGTCCAATCCATCAAGCTGGTCATAACATACACCAGGAACAGTAGTCGGCCCAAGAACAAGCCCTGCGGTACCTCACTGGTAACTCAAGCCCGCTTAGAGAATGCTTCTCTAACCTGCAGCCATTGGTAGAAGTATTTTGTGGCAGTCCACGGATATATACACAGTCTGCCCATCCATATATTTGATCTAAGATGGTGCTCACCCTTGTCATAGAACTTTAAGGAGATTTGTAATGCATGACCTCCTTGCCATGAATCCATGTTGCCTCTTGGTTAGATATTTTCTCTACATGCATTCATCCCAATAACATTTCTTAAACACAGGTACCATACTTGCTCTCTTCCTCATATTTGGAGCTAATACCTTCCTCTAATGATCGAAAAGATTTTTTTTTCTTTTGAGTGTACACGCTAGTGCCTCTATTCATTCCTTGAAGACATATGGGGAGCCTTTTCAAGACTGTGATCTTTCTGTTGCTTAACCTGATTATGTATTTTCCAAGACTTCTTCCACGCTCCACCTTGCTGTTGTTGAGGTCGTACTATCCTCTGTGAAAATAATCTAAAAGTTATAGTTCAGCTCCTTACATATTTCCTAATCATCCTCTGTAGTTCTTCGCCGAGAGCCTCTTAGCTTGATTAGCTCATCTCATTTTAATCGATAATTAGCTCCTGATGAACTTCTTGAAAAGTTTTGGATTGTTTTTCTTCTCGCTTGCCCACAAATACTCTATACAGAGTTTCTCTGCTCCTCCTGCCTTATTTTGCAGCACTCGTTTCTTACTTTTTATATCCTTCATCTTCTGACTGGTTGCATTGTTTTATGTAACTCTTCCTAATCCATCTCGGATTTCTTCACTTTTTATCGAGCAGTTCCTCTATCCTTCTACATCGTTCTCCTCCATTTGCATCTGATGGTACCTTTGTTCTGACTCCTTAGTTGTAGGTTTCGTAGAACTCTGTATAGCAATGGTCTGTCATCCGATAATAGAACTTCCATTCCCTTTTTATACTCTCGAGGAACTTGGTCACCTCGGTGTAGTTGCCAAGATTATCCTCTTTGGAGTCCTGCCTCCCCTCTCCCATTTTCTTGTATCCTATTCAGCCACCTGGTGAAAATAGAGCGCTACATGGTTACTTTTTCTAATGGGTAGATTATATTTGATATTATATTATACTAGTATTATGTGTAAAGAAAAGGAGTTAGCTGAAATTGTGTGTCATCCCTACTGGTTCTCCGTATTTCTTGACGTGCCGATACAAGCAATTCTCCCGTATACTTTCTTGGAACTCTTTTCCTGGTCAGTTTGTAATTCCCCAGTATCAGGACATTACAGTACCACCCTAGTCTTTTTTTCTTTTTTAACTGTTATCACTTCTGGAGAACCCTGCGGTTCCTTGGAAGTGTTGTAAACTAACAGTGCCAACATACGTATCCTTCCCACAATAATCTTGCCTGCTATGTACAGCTATAGTGCGCCATCCATCGATACTTCCTCTTATTGTGGTATCCCCTATGGAGAGGGCCAATCTCCCCTCACCCTTCCTATATCTTCTCCGTCATTCCTTGCTATTGGGTAAGTCTCCGAGCAGATTAGGCTAAACTTCAGCTCTTTTGTGCACTTTTTCTCCACTGCTCAACACTGGTGGGGCTGGTTTCCCTGACAGAGTCTTTGAATTCTAGACCCTTTCCCTTTACCATCATTCCGTTTTACCTTTTTATACAAAGTATCCAGCCTAAGGCATGTATTACCAGGTGATCCGGCTTACCGGAGCTGGTGGCGCAAATGTTCCCATCTCAACCCTCATTCGATTATATTTGCCTGGGCTCTTTTCTCCTTTAGCTTTATCACTCTTGACACTCTCCTGTAACTTCCATTTTTGGCACGTTTACTACCCTGCTTAAGCACCTCTTGGCTGTAAATCACATCAAAGAAAATCCTTTCACGCGTTCCTGTAAGTGCCCTGTTTGTATTTATTACTGCTTCTAACTTCTTTTATTTCCAGACCTGTATTTGGTAAGTCAGTCGCATCAGGTAACTTTTGGATATGCTCCCCTTCTTAGACTCCTCTCTCCTCTTTGTTTGGAAGATGGCTTTCTTCCAGCCCATATATCATCAAAGAGTTAACGTCTGATAACTTCCTTCTTGACAACTTTCCTGATTTGCATATTACCCCACCCTTTTGTTATTTCTTGCAGCCGCGCTATGTTCTCCTGGTTATCTTTTATCTTACCCAAAATCTGCTTTTCCATGGCCGCGCGACTTATATCATGAACAGTTGTTCTTCGCACGCTTTCCTGTCGTTCCGCCTGTCTGACTCAGATTCTCCAGACTTCTGCGCGTCTTCGCTCTCCTCTGCTATGCAGTTTTCCTTCCCAGATCCTCCTTAGATCCTGCCTCTCCTGCTCTTCACTGAACGCTGGACGAAGTGCTCTCCTTCCACCATCATTTCCCCTCCCTCCTGAGAGACCCCATCGATATGTGTACCCACGTTAAGGGCATCTTCCAGAATTTTATTCTGTATTTTCCAGCCATATTCCATTGCAGTCCCTCGCCATACAGAACAATTAGGTAATTATAGTATCATTCAGTTTCTTCACCTCCCCTAGTGCTCTGTGGTAATTTTTATGTTCCGTAGCAATGTACAGTAATTTGTTCACGTTGTAGTCTATGTGGTACATTACATTGCACACATTTCTATACATCTATAATAGGGATGCTACCAGCTGCCACGTTGCTCTATCTTCCCACTTCTCTCTCACTTGAAAATACCACAAAATTCCCCACTCCCATTGGTCGTATGCATAGTGAGAGTGTATATGGTGATAGAATTGTATTTATAACCCGAAAGGATTGAATACTTTACCAGTGGTGATTACAAGTTGACCTTGAAGGTCTTCACGACCCTTGCAGTTCATAGGCCTTAATCTCACATAACCAGTCAACCTACTTCAACTTTATCACTTGACATTCAGATATGATTTTGAGCTTACTCTTAATAACCAGTCCTTCAGTCGTCTCATTTCCTGTCTTATGATTACCCTTTTGATTTGTTTTTTCCTCTCAGCTTCCCTGGTGGTTTGGTACTGACTTCAGAGATAGGTTGTCTTGGGGTGGGGGGGGTCAACAACAAAAGGCTTGGCCTAGCATAGCCTGGCGTCTTGCTCTGAATTACAGTACCATGCTTGCCCAGTTTATGAGTTAATTATCTTGTAATCGCAAATGACTAAAGATGTCATTATACTGGTCTTGTAGCTCAAAAAAGAAAAAAATATCAGATGTGAGAGGAAAGTATGTGATCCACACGATTACCAAGTGTGAATTCAATTTCTTTTTCCGTCTTCTACTGTTTTGTTAACTTTGTTTTGTTATGCTCCGAAAAATTGCCTTATATACCAGCTTAGTAGCTTGTTCTCTCGTAAGTGTGTTATCTGTGGATGGTCTGAGATGGGTTGGTGGATATCTCTGCATCTGCCGTCGGTCGCAGGCTTCCTTCCTAAAATAAAATCTTAGTTGGGCGTGCAAGAAGGTTAAATAATCGCTGTTTCCGTGTGAAGTCACTCTTTGGATATTCTTGAGGCCTCACCGTATTCTCTCTCTCCACTTCCTCAACGTCACCTGTACAATGGTCGTTCCTGTTGGAGATACTCGTCCTTTTCCCCATGGCCTAGGCTCCCTGCTGTTGCTGCCGTGTATATGTATGTACCTATTTGTAGTTAAGTTTTTATGCGCTAATGGGAGAGAGTTCTACATTCTTAAGGCCCCATGACTTCGAGTGTGCGTGTGTGTGTGAAACGTGTATTTGCATAAATAATGTAAGGATATTGTATAAAAAATTTTTGAACGAGAGCAGTAGAAATGACGACTGCTTTTTTAAATTTGGTTTCATCTGTGCTGCTCAGAGTTATGTTACAGGCTTTATTTCATTCTGAAGAATTAGCATTTTTTCTATATATTTGTTATATACAGAGAATAATGTGTGGATATTATGTTTTACCATATGTAAATCAGTTTCGTATTCCGATTAAAGTATCATATTGCGAGGATCATGTTGGACATGTTCATACCATGAACGTACTGCAAAACACATTCACATGAAGGCATTGCACTGAACTCATATCACACTCATAACGCGACATATCATATCATACTCATGCGTCGGCAATTCACTTAACTCAGTCGTATCTCACTCATATGATGTAGATACACTTAACCCATATCACACTCAAGATGGCATTGGATTCATAACTCACTCATGTAACAGCAAAACACTCAACTCATTCATACATTCACACTTTTCTGACAGTATTGCACTCAAAGCATATCACATCCATATGACGGCAAAGCACTCAACTCAAATTACACTCTTATGACGACGGTGCAGTTAGCTCATATCACACTCATGTGACAACAATGCACTCGGCTCACTCCAGTCAGAGATACATTCGGCCCAGACGATACTAGTGAGGGTATTACATTTACCAAGGCAGTGTGGTCTCCAAAGGAACCATTTGGCAAGACAATGGTCCCTGAAGGAAGCCATTTGTCAAGGCAATGCTTTCTAATGGAAACATCTGTCGAGGCAGTGGTTTCTAAAAGAAACATTTGTCAGTGCAGTGGCTTCTAAAGTGAACATTTGTCAAGGCAATGGTTTCTAAAGGAAACATTTGTGACGGCAGTGGTTTCTAAACATTTGTCAAGGCAATGTTTCTAAAGAAAACTTTTATCAAGGCAGTGGTTTCTAATCATTTGTCAAGGCAATGATTTCTAAAGTAAACATTTGTCAAAGCAGTGGTCTCTAAAGGAACTATTTGTCAAGGCATTGTTTTCTAAACATTTGTCAAGGCAGTGGTTTCTAAACATTTGTCAAGGCAGTGGTTTCTAAAAGTAAACATTTGTCAAGGCAATGGTCTCTAAAGGAAACATTCAAGACAGTGTTTTCCACCCCTTGAGCACGATGATACTACTACCCTTGAGCACGACGGTAACACCCTTGAGCGCAATGGTACGACCCTTGAGTATGATAGCCCCGGCCTTTGCCCTCATCCTTAGGGATTAGGTCGAAGGTCAATATATTGAATGAAACATGACTTCAGAGCTATGTTAAACAGTGCATTATGCTGATCGTCTCATGTATCATTTACACTCAGGTTTTGTTTGTCCTCTGTAGCTATATTGGATTCTTTCAATTTTTTTTTACATTTATTTACATACATGTTTTGTGAATATAGTTTGTCAAGATACATTCATTTTACATACATATTCTGGTAACACTGTAAACCTCAGACCTCCACTGTAGACATTCCTCTGGTATTGACTGCAATCTCTTGTCAGTATTAGATAAACAAGTAGGCAAACGAATGAACAGAATCTAGTGGAAAGAGAGAGAAAAGATTGCTTGAGTTGCATGCAGCGTTTATGATCTTACTCTTATACCCAAATTGCTAGAGTGTGTGCTTTGGCTTGACTAGGAAGCATTCTCTTGCCTTAAGCGCACTTCCCCAAGGGGGTCGAGTATTCTGTCTCCAGCGTATCGCTCGGGCATGCAATACGACTGAAGTCGTTTCGTCTCGTTCGAGTATGCCTCGAGACGCCGCGTCGAACCCCCAGCTTCCTTCGGCTCTGTAAATAGCACAGCGAGCGAGCGACTAAGAGCAATGCCGTGTACAATCAGATATACTGTACGTATAGGTCCACACACACACACACACTGTCGTGCATACTATTCCTGGTGTTTATGTACAGCGAGATGTAGTCCACTGTGCATTATCGAGTATCGGGATTCGAATGGAGATCAGTAACTCACACACATAAATCTACGCCGTGCACTTATGGTCCAAGATAATTCCTGCAGAAACGCCTCGCCCGGCCGTAAAGATTTCTCGTACTTCAAATGAAGCGATTTGCCGCCTTATGGATTTTCCATACGCAATGCGACGACGGCCGTGCCCGAGTCGGTCCAGCCGTCAGAATAACAGGTTACTCCGGCCGATGAGAAATCTCTATCGGGATTGTGTTTGGTATGTTGGTACTGTTTGTAGTCTGGATCCTTGGAGTTGTTGAAGCTGTTGATGTGATTCACGATAGACTTGGCGGTCTGTAATTTGTGTTGGTGTTCTTGATAGACGGGCCGTAATTTTCTGAGTTGAGACGCGATAGTGACAGAGAATTGATTTTGCGGTTTTATTTTTAGGGGGGGTTTAACATTCTTACCTTCTTTCATCCAGGCATGCCAGTGGTCTGTGTCTGCTCGTAAGGTATCTTGTCAAACGTCCCCATTCCCTAGTATTCAAAGACGAGTTGTTGTTTTTTATTACACGTAATAACTTTTCTGCGAATGGACTTCAGCACTATCAGGACTTTAAAAAACAATTCTACACCAATAAAAACATATATTTCATAAAACATTTCATACAAAACTCTCATCCATGTCATCCAAACCGTCCTGTTTTTTTTCTTTCTCATGATACACGTGGAAGTGCTTCTCGTCCGCAAATCTCTTGCGGGGCGACCCGCTGTAGCGGCGGTGCTGCGGCGGGGTCTCCTCGCTCGACTCTGGTTCGGGTCGGGGCAAGGACCCGCTGAAAGGCAGGTCAAAACGTCTGTCTAGGGAGCGGTACTTGAGCAGGGCTTCTGCCTCCGCCCCGCGGGGCTTGCTGGGCCGCGGGAGGGAGCGGTAGCCGCTGCCTTCGGATCTGCGGGGCGGCGGGTCGTAGTGGCGGCCGACAGAGGCGCTCACGCTTGGGGACTTCTTCATGCAGGAGATGGGAGGCGGCGACCGTGGGATCAAGGGGTCGTACTCGTTGCTGGCGGCTCGAGAGGGGAAGGTGAAGACGTGGCCTGAGGGGTCCCTCACCAGGTCTCTCTCTCTCGGAAGGTCTCTCTCTCTAGGGAGATCTCTTTCCCTTGGGAGATCTCTTTCCCTTGGGAGATCCCTATCCCGTGGGAGATCCCTGTCCCTTGGGAGATCCCTGTCCCTTGGGAGATCCCTGTCCCTTGGGAGGTCTCTCTCTCTTGGAAGGTCTCGAATGTCCCTTGGCAAGTCCCGACCGAGATCCCTTGGCAAGTCCCGACCCAGGTCCCTGCTTAACTCCCTGGCGGGATAGGGAGAAGTGGGAGCCAGGACACCCCCACCCCTCATGGCACTGCGGGGAGAGCAGTACTCGGGTTCCCTGCCTAAGGGGTTGGAAGAGCTGGATGAGAACTGAGGGTCCAACATCTCTACGGAGGTTCCCCGGTCGTCCAGCGTGGGTCGATACCTTCCCATCGGCGGTTCTCGGTCCCTTAGAATGGGTGGCTCACGGTCCCTAAGAATCGGGGGTTCCCTAACCATCGGGGGGTCCCTGTCCGAGTAGAGACCAAGCCCGTCCGGCCCTCGACCCATGTGGATGCTGTGCAGCGAGTCAGAGTACGAGCCGCGCGGGGCGTAGAGATTGTGCGACATCACATCGCCATCGGGGCCCTTCAGCGTCCCTCTCCTGCCCTGGTACATGGCATCGTAAGTGGTTCTCGGCACTTCGTTTTTATTGACGAGGATTCCGCTCTGTGGCTTTGGAGGCTCGACGAAGAGCACCGTCCGACCCTGAGAGCTCTTGCCGTTGTCGGAGCGGGTGTTCTCTTTGATGATGGGCTGCAGGGGTCTGGAAGGCTGGCGGATGATGGGTTGGAGCGGGATGCTCTCCTTGGTGTGTGACGCGTCCTTCACCGTCAGCTGAGAACCCTTGGACACGTGGTTGCCACTCGCCGTACCTTCCTTGCCATCGGGTGCCCGCTTCTGCAAGAAGAACGAAAACAGGAATTTTGTGATGCCATAACATCTGGAAGTGGCTGAACTAGACACCGAATTCGCACAGTATACACATGGAAAGGCACAAACATACAGGGCGAAGGCTAAAATGCCGAGTTAGTTATGTTGAAGAGCCCGAAATCACAAGATGAGGCATGTCAGCAGGGGTCGGGACATACACATGACGGTAAGTTTATGAATCAGGTTGTCATGTGATATATGTATGACAAGGGGACGTGTGACTCGTAGTGCGACCGGCAATATGTTGGTGACAAAAGTAGGAATGATGGTGTGTATGACAGACTGCTTATGAGGGAACTGGGATGGGGTGTGTGTGTGTTAGTACAGTCAATACGTACATCAGGTGGGAATGAGTGCCTGTGTTATATACCATGCTGGTAGGAGATTAACGGATGGGGAATGTACGAAAGAGAATTGGGTTTTAGTTGGTTTGAGAGTGCATACGATCATGAAAATAAATACATCAACAAATGAGGTAGGCACTAAGTCATTACTATCGTATACATTGACATCATTTACTTTACATACTTTAAGTCCACGAATATCTATATATCCACATAACACATTCATATATACTTTTTCCCATTCAAAGTCTTGCATTCAGTTGCATATCAGTTCATACATGTATGAAATCAGATGCAGAGATTATCTTTTGACATTTAAATGATTTTTCAACATTTTTTTCTTTTAGGTGAGTAATTACAAACTCGGTCGAGAAAGAGCAGAATGACAAGAATGACACTTTCCAACAACACTTTAACTGGGTCTGGATTCTGTAATATTCAAGAATTATGAGGCAGTATTGAGGGGAGACAGTTAATGAAAATTGAGCTCCACAAGCAGTGAAATCCGAGTTTGACCTCTTGGGTTTAAAAATCAAGGTTGGTAAAGAGGTTCGTTGCTATTGTATGCTCAAAGTTGGTGGATTTCATCTGTTCCATAGACTGAGGTATATCTTATTTCTTCCAGGAGTGTACATCAAGATGATCAGTTTACCTCCAGCCACCCTAGGAAAACCAGTGTCACTCGACTGAACGTCTGTGTATCCTCAAGTTCCGATACATCTGTAGCAACAACACCTACTACTACAACTACCATTTACCAAAATTTATTACCAGTTGATGTACAGCGTCTGACTCTGTTACAAACAAATCCGTCTTGTATCGAGGAAACAGAATGCCTAACTCTCCTTTGTGGTTACAACATGGACGGTATGTGATAAAATGCAGTTATTTGATATCCTAACAAGATTTGCAAAATGCGTATGCTGATATATCTTAGTCACAAGGATGCCATTAAGTCTTTTTCGTTATATCCTAAGCATCCAAAGTACATTGGGAGCCTAATATCACACGCACCTTATGTTATGTCTGCACAGAACTAAAACGTTAGTCCTTTGATCATGGCTGTTGAGTATGAGTGTTTCGACCCTTGTCCAGCACCAGTAGGACCTGTGGGTATGACAGACTACCTTTTTTGGTCTGATTCTGAAGGGTTCGGATCGAAAAGTCCTCTTGTCATGCGCAAAGGGTCTACCGCCATGTTCGAGAGGTTGAGAGATCAGCCACATGTTGCCCATACGTGGACCAAAGCTAAACCTCCTATCGAACTGTCTCTGCCTGCCTCTCTCTACTGTCCTTCTGCAGATAAACTCATTTTGGACGATCAGGTCGTCTGTTATCTGGTTTTCCCACGTATTAATACGGTCTACAGGCAGATAATCTTATCATGGACCACCAGTTCTGTTATCCGGCTTTCCCATATACTGCTACATCCCTACCTCGCCCGAGCAACGCGCTTGCCCATCATGCAAAAGACCCGACAGCCGCACCCTTGTCCATTACCTTCTAAGATGTCCCCACACACAACGCTTCCGTGACGGCTATTGGACCACCACTCCACGACCCCACTGACGGAGACACGATGACCCTCCCCACACTGGCCAGACATTATGTAAATAATATTGATGTGTTCAAGGAATATCCTAACTTCCTTAGGCTTTAGTAAACTCCTTTGTTATATTTACATGTAATCGCGATACTGTCCTTCAGCACATAATCTCGTCACAGATAATTATCAGCCCGTATATTCTCTGGCTTTTCCATTGCGTTCCCCTATTCTAATATTTCCTTCCTTCTCCACGTCCCCATCCAACCTCTAGCCAGCCTCCTCAACCTCGAGCCAAAATCCTCACCTCATCCTCGGAGAGGATGTCCTTCGGCATCTCGGAGTCTGTGGCGGTGGCGGTCCTACGCACGCACTTGTGGCTAGACTTCCGCAGCTTGAGCCTGACGACGGTGATGATGACGATGACCAGGACGACGATGGCGCCCACGCCGCACACGAACATGATGATGGTGGAGAGCGACGGGCGCGTGGACTTGCTACCTGCTTGAGGAGGAGAGGGAACACGGGTTGAAAGACGGAGAAAATGGCGGGTGGCGCTGGCCTGTGCTAGGGGAAGTAGGTGTTTCTTTTTGGGGGGATGGCGGGTAGTGAGGACCAACACGGATACCCCTTACAGTCTCAAAAACAGACACAGACACCCCCTACAGTAAGAGACACAAGCCCCAGCACCTCTACAGAAAGTGGAGTAAGAATGCATCGGCTCATCTCAAGGCTCCTCTTTGCTCTTTGGTTAACAAGTCATCATATGCAGACTATATAGTAAAATGGCGTTTACATTTCAGATATATGCGTCTCATTTGTTTCCTTGAGGTCACACCTAAGGGAAAATGTGATTGCATCTTATGGGTATACGCGATTAGGACTTGACATGAACTGGAAATTGACTTTTAGCTGAATTTGTGATTTTTACGAACAGAGGACCCACGTGGGTTTGAACCGAGCTGATATCAAGGTCAGTGGCGACAGGAATGAAGACAAATGTGAAATTTTGGAGAGAAAAAAAATCCTTAGCTTATGTCTTAAGTAGATGTCTGATTTAGGCTTGAGATGAACTGATATCCATGCTGAATATGACTTATGGTTAAGACAACCTGAGGGCACTACCAAACGTGACCAGACCGTAAAACCTGAAGAAATTAAAACTTGGTGACTTAATAGCAAGTCAGTGTGACCTACTATCAGAAATTTATCACTATTTTTCTATGAACAGATAGTAAATCACTGAGTGGTTTAGATTCAGAGGTCTCTGGTTTAGATTTGATATTATCCTAAATCAACTTTGACTTGAAGTTCGTAATTCTTAAAGGTTTAAAGCTTAAAGTGTTTTGATTGGATCTCAAACCTTCACAATTTTCTGATGGTAAAGTTATATTTTAGGAATAACTGGCAAAGCTTAAAGCTTTACGAGCCAAAGAAGTAAGTTTCAGAACTCTTGTAAGTAAACCTTAAGTCTTAAGTCTATTACCCTAAATTTTCAAAAGCCAAAAAGATTAACTTTGAACTTTGAGTCAACACAATCTCTAGCATGCAAAATACAGACAGACATCAGGTGCAGATTCACAGAGCACAGTTGTATGACTTGCATCAACACTGTTGAAGGTATGAAAGAATAACTTCAGCACTGAATCTTTTCATCTGACTTCAGTAATACATCAATACCACGTAGATAATAACTTTAGTGACAAAAAAAATCTACGAATTTCTGTATCTCTTACTCATTTCCTTTTCTCTTGCACGTCGTCTGTATTATGGTAAGCCCTGGAGCAAGACGGTAAGACCCTTGAACACGACAGAACGAACCTTTAGCACGACTGAAATGACCCGTAAGTGTTATGATGTGCCTTTTAATCTTGACGGAGGCTAGGCTGCTGATAATCAAGGGTCGTACCGTCGAGCCCTGAGGTCGTGCTGTTAAACTCAAAGGTTGCATAGGTCATGCTCTGGGGGGGGGGGGGGTAAGCTATTACATACAGGAAAGAGTAAATATTACCAACAAACTACGAGACATGTTATCACTACACATAAACAAAACACAGGGATGGCTGTTGTCGCACTAGACACAGAGATCACACACGACACGATTCCCCCCTACCACACAGCGTACGACCACACACACGACAACATAACATACAGAGACCCCCAGACGCATGAAGTGATCCGCACACACGACATAAGACCACATCAACTCACGATACAAGACTTCCACAAGAGGCACAAGACCCACACAAGAGGCGGAGGATCCACAGACATGACAAAAAGACCCAGACACATCACGTAAGACCTCACTACACGACAAAAGACACCCCACCCCCGACACCCCC
>JAUUDW010000043.1:272370-285444 GCA_032361385.1 Panulirus guttatus
TTTAGGGACTCGAGAAAGTATGAGGGGGGGATGAAGCACATTAGGAGGTGTTCTTGGATATGGCAGCATAGAGACTCCTTTTATTGCCAGGGAGAATGAGGCATTGGAAATATGTTTAGATAGTATCCATGAACAGATGGTGTTAAACAGTATAGTCATGGAAAACCTACTCAAGAGATACAGTATGAGCTGGATTAGAACTTTTGTATCAGTTTACATAATATTCCCGTAGAGTTTACCTGGAAAGTGTGCATAGCAGCATCAAAAGGTAAGTTACCTGAGGATTGCAAACATTTCAGAGAAATGTCTCTTTAAGCATATTTGGCAAATGATATGGTAGGATATTGATTAATCATGTGAAATAACTCCTAGTTGGAGAGGAACAAGATGGTTTTGTGGAGGGAAGAGGATGTTTAGGTCAGATTTTTGTACTATAGACAAGTAATAGAGAAAGCTTTGGAAAAGGTATAGGAAGTTTTGATCTTGAATGGGATGTGTGAAAGACTGTTAAAGATCTTTTATAATGGAAGTAATGTGCGTGTGAGAGTAAGAACTTGTACTATAAGTCAGGTTTTTACATAGCGTATAAGTTTCAGTGATGATTCACAGGAAGCTAGGTTGTTTATTGTGAAATATTTACATTATTTTATTGTTAGAAATGAAAATTAGGTAATCCCGTAATGCTTAAAGTACACTAAAGTACATGGAAAGTAGAATTGACTTTCTGTTGCACAGAAGTAGTTTTTTAATAACCATTGGATTCCACTTTTTCTCTTGATACAGGATATTATGTTCATTTTACGTTAGTTATATAACATGAATGTTATAGTAACTTAGTATCATAGACAGCCAGACTGCAATTTACTAAAGTTTTTGCAAACCACTAAAATGTTAAGATAGTGTTGACGACTCAGGCTGACACAATCTGCAGTTATGGAAGTAGAAGCAGTAACAGTTTAATGCTGAAATGGAAAACTGTAGATGATATTTTAAATGCCTTTGGTTTTTTTCTTATCTTTGAAAATTAAGGTACGGTTAGAATGATGCAATAATTCATGCAAAAATTGTTGGATTAGATTAATTTGATAAGTTTTCAATGCAATGTCAACCCCTTTACACCGGATGTGAATCTGTTTACATTTAAAGGAAAAGATTTTTCACAAAAATTTATTTTAAGGAGTTGCTATGTCTCCTAAACAGTAGAAACACATAACAGAGATTTATGGTGGTCATTTATTATGAAGGTTGTTTTGAGGTAAAAATCGTATATAAATAGGAAGTGATTTCTATGATCATCACTCCATTCTCAGTTTTTTGGGGTGCATCAGTTAGATATAGTCCTCACAGCATCTCTCACACATATCCTCAGTGAAATATAGGCTTCCCCACATATAAAAGCACTTCATAATTTTTCACTTTACACACTAGGTTGATTTATTAAGTGAGACTATTGTATCCATTCATACCACCTCCATACACAGAATATTTCCATTGCATGTGAACCTCACTAATTTCTCTAGCATCATTGTAGTTGTTATATTTCTGAATACTTTGATGTCCTAAGCACCTGCTTTGACTTGTTTGCAAAACAGTGTTTTATTGGTTAACTTAGCACATCAGATTTGCTTTTCTCTGTCTGTGTGTTTTGTTATAACATTCTTTATCCAATCTTTAAGACTTAGTGCTCAGTCAATAGTTTACTTTGTGGAGAGGACATTAAGTAACTCAGAGATTTCTCTATGAAACTAGACTCTGTATTTACATCTACATGAGTGTTATGTTTTCAGTTTTACAGTTTACTTTCATTCAGATGAATAACATGTTTTGAATTTTTTATAACGATAGGAATTTACTTTGAAAATCTTACTGAAAGTTAAACGTTTATATATGCAAACTGTTTTGCTTAATAATGAAGACTTTAGCAAGTAAATGCAGGGTAAGTGGTAAATGTAGCCATGTGCATTTTAATTTTTCTTAAGTTAAAGCATATGTTCTGAGTTGCTCAGAAGTGATTTTGTAATTATGATGCATGTTAAAGATTTTTTTCTTACTAAAGTATAAGTAATTTTATTTGTGAGTTTTTGGGGTTTGTTAAGTATACTTCAATTAATATAAGTATGAATATATTTTGTGTTCGTACACTAAGACCTTTTGAGCATACATGTAGGGAAAAGGAAATAGAAGTACTGTCTTTGAGTAGTATTTCCAGGGTTTGGGTAGAACCTGCCAAGCACCTCTTTTTTTTTATGAGCATGGAAGTAGGTAAGATGATATATCAGTACAATGTTGCATTATATTTTTGAAGCTTTGATGAAGCTTGCAAAATTATGCCTGTTTTTTTTATATATGTTATAATTCATTACTGCTGAATCGTAGATGTTCTTTAACTAATGTTGTAGCTGTACCTCTATCAAAAGTTTTAATTATTTGAAAAAAAATCTGTATTTTCTAAAAAGAAAAAAGAAACTCATGTGAAACTGTCAGCAAATAGATTATCTTCATAGGATTTAAGGTCAGGGACAGCTGTAATATACTAATGATTTTATATACTTGTTATTTGAAGAGGCAGTGCTTAAATGTGAGAAGTAAAACCCATGAGCTAGCATGTAGTGATTAGAAACATGCTTTGAATTATTACCTGTAAATGCATGGAAATTTCTTATGTGTAGCATCATCTATCACATGTTTGGGTAGCCAGAATATGTCTGACTATGATAAGGAGGTTCATTGATATAATTCATCTCTCATTTTCATCATATCCTTAGTTTTATCATAGAATTCTGATTTTCAGTTTGTAGCATGTTGGTGTAAGCAGACGGTCATTGTTGTTGGGTAAGCCTGGCACAACACACCAAGTTTGTTTTGTTCATTCATTTGGTAATGTATGTTGCCTTTCCCAGTATCTCTGTTGCACCAGTTTTTAATTTTTTGGAATGCCCGTTATATTCTTTTCCTTTCAGTTGTAGTGCAGCCCCGCGGCGTATGCTGGCAGTAACAAGG
This sequence comes from Panulirus guttatus, assembly GCA_032361385.1. NCBI lineage: Eukaryota > Metazoa > Arthropoda > Malacostraca > Decapoda > Palinuridae > Panulirus > Panulirus guttatus. The sequence continues at coordinate 275,371 of JAUUDW010000043.1, forward strand.
GTTCCCCCCCCTCTCTCTTTACCTTTGCAGCACTGATTCCCAACTCACCCTCTTCTCACTAGTGTTCCAAGGTAGTCGCCAGCAACTCTGCATCGCCTTGGGGGGATGATGAGAAGTTCACGTCGTCCACCAAACATGCAGCACCAAGTGATGAGGACCCTTTTGGTTCACCATTCTCAACGATGAAAGACAGTTCAAGAAGTGGTGACAACTCCCCTTGGCCTCAGGATACCTTTGGATCATCAGGGTTTGTCTCTGATGAAGGATTTGGAGATGCTGCTGTACTTACTCAGGATGATCCGTTCAGCGGATCATCTGAAGCTGCTGATCCTTTTGGTGGTGATTATGACCCCTTTAAGGATCAGGGCTTCAAGGATGCTGACAAATTTTCATGGGAAGATGAACCAGACGTGTTTAATACATTACCTGACAATCCAGGTGTGAGTGCTGCTGATAACCCTGTTGATAATGCAGCATTTAGCAAGACTGATCCTTTTGGTTCCAGTATTAATGAAGATGCAAATGCTAATGTGTCTACAGAATTTCCCAGTGAAGATACATTTGAATTTTCGTTTAGTAACAAAAGTAATTTTGATTCAAATGAAAATAGCCGATCGAAATCTGCAATTGGGGACCCATTTGCCTATCAGACTAAAGAGACTGTCCCTCTGCGATCAAAGACTTCCCTTGGTGAACGAAGAAACATTGATTTTGATTTTGATCCATTTTCATCATCAAAGGTAACAAAGGCAGAGAAGAATAAATGGAAGAGCAATGAGGATCTTTTAAATGAAAATTTTAACCCAGGTGATGACTGGGACAGTAATAGTGGATCACTTGCTAACACAGCCAGCCCCTTCAGTGATAGCTTCACTACCAAACCTCTGAATAAAGGCATGCACCAGCAAACTCACTTGGTAACTGAAGATGAGCAGCTAGCTTGGGCAGCCCAGGAGAGCATTAGGATGGAGGAGTTTCGGAAACAGCAGGAGGAACAAGAACGTGCAGAACTTGAGTTGGCACTCACTCTTTCACGCTCTTTGAACCAGTCTCCTGCTCAACCTCACTCCTCACGATCGCCATCAACAGGCTTGTAGACATGGGACATTGGAAAGTCAGTTGTACATATGTTTAAAACTATTATGATAGGATGAAATTGTTATGATATTAATGTTGGAATTTAGAATGTAGTATAGTTGTTTTCTTGTTTAAGAATTCTGTAGTTTTGGAATGTATTGCAGCTTTGTTAAGCAAATTTATCTGATTTGGCTAGCCTGTATGTACAGAAATGGGACATATACACAACTTGCAAGGGGTTTCATTCTCTTTCTGCATTTCTCTCTGTAACAAAGAGAATATTGTTTCGTGTACTGAAGTAAAGTATGGTAACTTCATCTCATGACATGATGATGCTAAGATGTGCTGTAACATAATTATTTAACAAGGTGTAGTTAGTAACTTTGCTCTCTGATGAAGTTAAAACAGAAAAGTTGTTGATTAGTTGTTGAAAGGTTATAACTATACTCCTTAGCTTTCTCATTCATAATTGTGCATACTTTTTTATGAACAGACATATATTACTGGTGGAATTTTTTTCTACAAAATGGCCATTCTTTATCATTGACCATTGTATAGGGTTATTGCAGTCTTTTACACAAGAATGATATATTGGATTTATTTGCTGATTTGAGTGCCCCTTCTGAATTAATTGATTTTTATAAGAAAGGAAATTAGCTATTCCATTAAAGAGCTACAGTCAGTGAAATATGATTACGATTAAGACGAATTAAGTAGCATATTGGTTTGTGCGTGTGTTTAAGTGCCATTATCAGGTGTAGGATGGCTCATGCCAGTGATAGTCAAACACAAGCTTGTAACAGACCATTCCCAGTCTCTCCAAAGGATCAAGTCTGGATTCAGGTTTTGATATATTTTTGTAATTGCATGATTTAAGTTCTTTACATTGTAAATATTTTCAGTTTGTTTTTCTCGTATATCAGAATTTTGAATTCATATGCTTTACAGAATTAAGAGATTCACGGCTCAGATTTTTTTCCCAAAAAATTTGCTCATACTGAGTTTTATAGTTTATGGTTTACCCATATGATATTACCTGTTTTAAAGAGAGGATTCTTTCTTTCATAACAGCTTTTTTAATGGAAAAGCTGTGAGTTTTCTGTATACCGAATTCTATTTTTTAGTTTTCTGAAGCTCATGCAACTATGTTATATTTTTGTGATTTTTGCATCTTGCAGGATTTTCCTCACTTTCAGTTATTTACTTTGCAGTCGAATTTTAGCACCAAAAGTAGCTTTTTAAATGATGTAATTCAAAACAGACATTTAAGTGTATTTTAGTGTAATAGAAATGCACAGAAAACAAGTAAAACTTTATGAAATACCAAAATTAAGCATGAAGGTGAAAGTAACATTCCTGTAAAGCTTTCTTGCTTATGTCTTCCAAGAAGCAATATTTCTCATTCCTCCTGGCCCCCACTTCCTTTCTTTGGGCCATGGTCCACTACCTCGACACCCTTACTGACTAAGGTAGGGGATTTCTTTGTCCCAGTCAGATTGGCAACAAAAAGTTGTGTCACCCAGGTGTGGGAGAACTGGTGAGCAGCCTGGTGGCCCGAGGGAAGCTAAATCACATCACGAGGTGCATGAGAGGTAGCTGGCTAGGATTTCCTATATAAATAAATTGCTGAGTCTTGCTGTTGAGGGTAATCATAGAGGTTATGAGTATTGAGTCTCTTCAGGGAATTATTCAGATTTCAAGTGACATCCAAACAGTTTTCATTAGAGGTGAACTGAAGATATGTGTTTCTTAAAAAAGTAAAGGCCAGTTTAAATTGTGGCAGATTTGGGATCATAGTATGGTACATGTGGCTTACCATCGTCTTCCACAAACCCAAACTGGAAGTGGGTTCTCATCTGTCATGCAATCTGCATGCTGAATTTTAACACAGTACTTGTATGTACTGAGTATTTTTCATTTATCCTCAAAGTTATGATTCCCAGTCATTTTTAGTGTACTTCTGCAGCTATGTGGCAGGAAGATCTAAGGGACCGATTTTTGTCCTTATCCAGCAGTTAAGTGCATAGTGAAAAGTATCACCCGTCCTGCTTGTTTCATCTAGAGAATGCCGCATTACTGTCCATGAATGCTGTTGAAAGTCCACGCATTGTAAACAAGACTACATGATGTGAGAGAAGAATGAGTCCCTTTGTATTGTGGCATAAAATGAAACTGGGTAATTTTTTCACTACACCTGGCCTTGTGGGGGTTGTTGCCTGATCTTTGATAGTTTGTACCACCTGAGGTACTTCTCAGTTCAGGACTGGACGACTGTAGCTTTAAATTTACAACACGTCTTTGTTGAAAAAATTTTATGTTTGATACAAACTCTGCATGTTTATAGTAAATAACTGGTAATATGTAGTGACACAGCAAAAACTTTTGTTGAAATGATTGCATTGATGAATAATGTTGTATGTATGATGTAAAATGCCTTACTGGTTCCAGGAAGTTGTGTTGTAGCCAAATTTTGTGGTGTATAAAGTCAAGTATCCAGGTGTGTCTGGAATCTATTTCTTGTTTTTCCTTGTAAATGTTTCTGTGAAATACTCGTGTACCAAGGTAGCATACCATTAAGCTAGTGTAAAAAGGCTTAGAAATGTATATTAGTGGATTTCCTTTTCCTCCATGCCCTTGTCACCTACTTCTGTTTTCCCACTCCTTCTCTCTCTCTCAAGTTGTTGTTGAAAGTGCATTTTTGTGAGGAACATGGAGAGATCATTTGTTAGGTCAAAAACAGTACTATAGTAGGAGGCACATTGACTAGATAGTGGAGTGTGGTGGGGAGCACTAAGATTGTAGTTTGCTGCATTTCTTTCAGATTGTATTATACTTATTTGCTGCTAACTTTATGGAGTTTTTATGTAAATTTGGCCTGAGCACTGCAACTTCAGTTTTATCCAATTCTCTCAGTTTTGCTGTTTTGTTGCCATGCAATCACAAAAGTGGTTTTGCTGTTATAACAATTGATGTAAAATGTTCATCATATATGATACTGTTTTTCCTAAGGTAAATATTTGAAACTTAAGGTTATCCAGTGAATTGACTAATGAAAAAAAAAAAAGAGTAGAACGAGTTTTTCCTTCTCTTTTTTTCCAGTTGCCAGACGGTTAGAATTATTAAAGGTAAAGAATATGAAACTGAAACTTTGTACATTGTGTGCTTGATAATCTTAGCTTGATTACGCTTTGAACTTTTTTTGATGATTAGAAATTGAAGATTTAAAGGAACTTGTGTCTTTAAATGTTTTTTTTGCAGTTTGCAGAGACTATCATGAAGTGATGATATTTTGAAAGAAATTGATTCTCTGCTGTCATTTCCCATCATTTAGTTAGTATATGGAGTCTGCTGTCATTATATGAACAAAGAACATTGAATGCCTTTAAAAACAATTTATTTTTCCCAGGCCTTACAAAAACTGTAACCAAGTACAGAATGATCAAATTGCCCAATCATGAGGTTTAGGATATAGTGATGTGTTCATAATTTTTAAGGTTTAATAAGCTAACTTTACTAGAATTAGTGAGATGAAGTTAGCTAGGAGTTGTACGTTATGTGGGACTCTCCACATTAGGAAGCAAAGGTCAGGATGATTATATGTAACCTTTCGGCACTCTTTTTATTTATTGGGTGTGTGTTTTTTGAGCATTTCTGTTATTGTAGTTCTTTCCATTTATATTTTAATGTGGGATTTCAGCACTATGTGCTGAAAGTACCGCAGTATGTCGCCTTGCATATACATGTTGTCAGTATTACATCATCAGTATACAGGACAGCTGGTGGTGGTTGCGTAAGTGGCACGACTAATTAGAGATTTTCTAAGAGTACGAAATGTTTAGTTGTCATATTTTTCTTCTGAGAAGGTAAAGCATACGTTCAAATTCAAAGTTCTAAGTCAGTGTGAGGATAGGAAGGACAGCTGTTATGTTTAAAATTCTTTCGAAAGTATGAATGAAATTGTTCAGTTGGAGGTACAATATCACGTACTGGGAAGAAAGTAAGCGTCTTACAGTGTTGCATATACCAGCAGACTGATGTTGTAGCTTACATGCATGTGACCCAGCATTTGAATCATGATATTTATACCAGATAATCAACCAGTCTTTTTATATATCAGGTATGCTGTTATTAGCTTCCAAAACGGTACCACATCTAGATATTGACTTTTGTTCAAGTGCTTTTCTTGATTGGATTCTTATATCTGGACTTTAGAAGATAAAACAGATTTATATATGTTGAAAATGAACTAAATTTGCTTGTTGGCAGTGTGGTACAGTTTTGGGAATTTCAAGTGATAACAGCTCAAAGTCACTCAAACTAATGGTGACATTTCTGCTCATGTGCTCATAATATCTCGCCTCAGTGCTCCGAATTCATGGGTTTACTCATGAACACAGTGTGTTTTGAAGTATTATGTTGAGAATGAATCTCGCTTGTTGTAGGTAAAGAGTGATGTATGTTAAAGTAACTATACAAAATACACATCATATATGAGTCCATGAGTGATTGCAATTTATTTATTAATGGAGATACATAACTGAACAGTTTAAAGTTGGTCTTCAAGAAAAGAAATAGGTCTAGTTTAAGATTAATATAAAGTTTAGTAATTCAGTGCTATTAATTGAATAGTTTTTGCACTACAATAACATTTGGCAAAATTCCCTTTAAACAATTTTCTCTTGAAATGAGAAATATTCACGGTGTTAAAACAAAATAATGTTACCTGTTGTAAAGTGATTGTACTGAATATTAGTTGAGTAGGTGCATGCTGGTCGGTTTATATTGACAAACAAATACATTTTAGTTTCATGACTATAATGCTAATTTATGCCTTATATTTATCTTCTTTGTTTTTATGAAATCCACTCTCCAGTGCCATGGGGTGGATCAGGTGCAAATTTATGCATTAACATAAGGGACGTTTGCTCTCATACACTTGTATATACAGGCTTGAAATGCAGTATATTCCATTTCTCATCTTTGACAAATGAAGACAGCAACCAGTGCTCATTTGACCAACGAACTGTTTGGTAATTTCTCTTCATTGAAGTGTGAATGTGTATATTTTGATGTACTGTGTAAGAGAGTGGAGATACTTTTATGGATTCAGGTGGAGTTGTGAAGATGGCGTGAGGTTACGACCCAACTCTCACTTTGCCATCACAATATCTTTCTCTTAGGCAATGTAGCTCCCTTTCTGCCTTTGCCAGTCATGTGCCACCACCACCCTGTTCCCGACTCCCAGGCTGGCGTTCTCATACCACTGGAGTGCTTGTTATTATTGCTTTCCTCCTACAAGCAGGAATCCCACGGTGAAACCATTGGTTGTAGGTTGTCTATATTATGAATTTTGACGATAGATCTACTGACATGGCCCCAGTATGATTTGAGTGATGTTTCATATTCTGTGCTCCAGTGGTGTTGATGATTATTGGTGCCTGAGTGCGTTGCCTTTATCTTGAACTGTCGGTGTTTCTGATTTGTGGTGAGCCAGTATGACGAGTGTACTTTTATTTTCTCGCCACGTTTCCCAGACACTCTGTAAGAACTTTATTTTACCAGATTGTTATTAATTGGTAAACACGGTGTACCATTTTATATTTTTAGACTTGCAGTTAAACTTCATTGAAGTAAGATTTAGGGGTATTATTTTTTGTTTTTTGTCTTCATTGGAAATTTATTACCTGTTTATTTGACATTAAAGTTGGTGCTGTTACCTCACCAACTAGGAAATATTCCCCAGGTACTACCACAGTGAGGAAAACTGCGTGGTTGCTCCCATCAATAAATCGTGTTGTTCAGTGTCACCGTCATGTTATCTCAATGTAAATAATGCTTAATAAACAAACATGTTCACCAAGTGCCTGTTGTGTTATTCACCATCCTTCTAGATAGCATGTCAGTTTCATTAAAGATGCATGTTTGAATGGTTAGTACAAGGATGGGCCATGTAGCAAGGGTAGAAATAATGAGTTTAGACGATATTCTTCCATGAGACGAACTGCAAAAGTTGTCAAGGTAAAGCCCCACTTCAGTAAATTCGACTTCTTCCAAGATGATGCCAGACTCATTTGGGAAAGTGGAAAGATGTCAAGATATAAACTCTCTCAGCTTTACTGTAACCTGCCTCTCGTGGAGCTCCTAAGCAAATTGACTTGAGATCTGACATTTGTGTTTGTACATTAATTTGTCTTTAGGTACCTGTAAGTAGGTAGTAGTTGGTAGGCAGCCAACAACCAGGGAGGTATTTTACCAGTACTACCCGCTTGGGTATCGGAAGGGTAGGGACAACCTGTAAGTGAGCCAGCACTTTAGTGGTTGTCAAGTTACACTCCTCTGACCCAGGTAGCTGTCTTTTCTTTCTGCCTCACCCACATGTGGACTGCTGGCATTCTGTTCGCAAACACACAATCTCTCCGTGTCATACACAACACTTGACAACACTTAACTCACACAACTCATTCTTCATAACTCTAGATTTCCCTTTGGTGAGCACTGTTCACTAGCCTTGCCTTTTTGCAAAATGTTAGGAGCAGTAGGTAAAAGTAGTTGGTCAGATCATATAGGCAGGAGCGTTAGTAGAAATTATGGCTAGGGACATAAGGTAGGAGGCTCTGCAAACTGTGTTAGAGTTGCCCTCTGCCAGTGGCCTGTTAAGGGTCAGGCCTTAAAGGCTAAGAAGCGAATCTGGAGGTCACTAGTTGTGGAGACTCGAGGACCGTGGCCACCCCCTTGAGGGAGTTCTAGAATGGAACAGGCGTCAGATGTATAGATAGATGAATAACAAGTGTCAAGGTAAAGCCCCATTCCAGTAAATTTGACCCATTTCAAGATGCCAAACTCTCCTGGGAAGGTGGAAAGGTGTTTAGATATAAACTACCAAAACTTTATTGTAACCTGCCTCCTGTGGAGGAGGTCCTTAGCAAATTGACTCGAGGGCTTATGTTTGTATCTGCATTAAGTTGTCATTAGGTACCAGGGAATGGATGTGACAGCTGATGGAGCCATGGGGGAGCTGGAGACAGGGCTAAGGTCCCAGTTACAGTATGGAGCACGTGGAGAGAGAGAGGAACAGTCTATTGTGGGCAAAGATTGATATGATTGAAGATATAGTTGTCCTGACAGTTGTATGGATGCGAGTCGTTCCCTAAATGCAAAAGAATAAGGGTGGATGGGAAGTAACTGGCTTAGGACGATGTGGGGTGTGGAGAGAACTGATCTATGGAGTGTCAGACACGGCGTTGGTAGTTAAACGTAGTTTGAGAGGAGCGACCGACGTATGCTGAAATGGTTTAGGCATTTAGAGAGAGGATAGAGTGGAAAGGGAGTCTGACTGATGGGATCCTTGTCAAAAGGGAAGGGAGGAGAAACATAGGAGATGGAAGGGTAGAAAGAGGGAAGGAGGAAATAAGGCTTTGGCTATGGGGGTCTGAGCTTTCAGGGTAGCTTTCGAAAGACTTGCTGTGAATGGAACAAATTAAATCAATATATATTGAGGGTCGTGTAATGTCAGGGGGCTGGGGTTAGAAGTGGTCACTTTTAAAAGTATTGGGTGATCTGTGAGGTTTGCCTGTGGATGGGATACACTGGTTTCAGTGCATCCTACCGTATATGGCAGCTAGAGAGTGGATGTGTGTTTGCAGATGAGGCCGTTGCTAGTTCATGAGTTTCCCACACTTAGGCAAGAGGTAAAAGAAAACGAACAGCATCCTCAAGAAAAGCATTTTCTGAATGTATGAATTAGGATAAATTTGGGTGTCCCGTATGTCTGTGACTTAAAAAAAAAAATAACGAGTCCTCTGTTTATAGTCTGCATTCATTCTTCTATGACTCCATCTGTAAGCAACTTGTATGGAAAGAAATGTCTTTTCCAAAGTGATTTACATAAGATTAAGAGACCATTGCATAATCTTTGATTATTGTTCATATGTGTTCTCAAAAATTACAGGTCATGAATAAATTATTTAGGGCGAGAGGTTTAACAGAAAAAGGATATTACAGAAGTGATTATTGATGGGGGAGAATGGGCTAGGATAGAGGAGTTAAGGGTGGATGTTAGAGACACCGCTACACTAATTAAAACATTCGGAATCTGCGATTTCCATGATTCATTATAGCTTTGGTGTTAGCTGAAGAGGCAGCCGAGTTAAATAGGGTTTTGTGCTATAAGGCAACTCTATACGAGTGGTAGCCATATTTAAAAAAGAAATTCACGAGTAATATTAGGTAAAACCTCTTTGCTTCTGACGTTCATAATGTTAAATGAATTATCTACGAAGTGAAAAAGAGACTTGAGGCATATTGAGTGAAAAATGCATAATCAAAGACTTTAAAATCAGAATGTTAAAATGAAACATCGAACTTAAAACGAATTCGTTGGTAAAATAATTCATGAAATTGTGGAGACAGTTTAACGTGTGAGAGCGTTAATAAAATTTATTTAACATGGGGTGTGGAGGCAGTTTACTGTCTGTGGGGGTTGGGGAGAGAGGACTGTACGTAGGGGAGTGTAGAGAAAGGACTGTACGTGGGGGAGTGTAGAGAAAGGACTGTACGTGGGGGTGTGGAGACAGTTAACCGTCCGTTGGGGCGAGGGAAATTTTCTTGGGAGTGTGGGGAGTTTACCCACCGCTGGTTGGGGAGACATAATTTACCGTCCTTGGAGTGCAGAAGTCTGCTTAACATAGCGTCTTTATCTCCTACAAATCGCACTCACAACAGCCGAGTAACTGGACCAATCGGAGTAAAGAACTAAAGATAAACTGGGTTGTGATTGGCCCTTTATTTCAAGGGAAAGGATCGTATTTCCCGACATTGTTGCCGCTTTCCCCTTTCCCTTATATCATGGCGGATGTTCCCCGCTTTATAGCCGCTTCCTTCAGCGTCGGATTCAACTGTTCCATTTCTCGTAATGTCTGTCCAAAGCTTTCCCGCCATGTCTTCACTTCCCATTTTCATGACAATTTACAGTCCGGTTTGAGTAATAATTCCCTTATA
>JAUUDW010000043.1:293190-309614 GCA_032361385.1 Panulirus guttatus
GAAAACTCTTTACCCATTTTGCATTTGTACAAAGGCACTATACATGCATTCCACCAATCCTCAGGTGCTTCATCATGATCCATGCATACATCAATTATCCTTACAGCAACAAAGTCACCCCCTTTCAAAATAAAGTCCACTGCTATACCGTCCACTCCTGCTGCCTAGCCAGATTTTATCTTCCACAAGGCTTTCATCAGCACCTCTTTTCTCTTTACCAAACAACCCTCCCTGATTTTCTCACTTCACACACCACCCAGACCAAAATGCCCTACATCTGCCACTCTATCATTAAACACATTCAACAATCCTTCAAAATACTCACTCCATCTCATCCTCACTCCATCACTATCTGTTATCACTTTCCCCTTTGTCCCCTTCACCATGTTTTCATTTGTTGTCTTTTGCACATTATTTGCCTCCTTCCAAAACATCTTTTTATTCTCCCTAAAGTTTAATGATACGCTCTCACACCAACTCTAATTTGCCCCGTTTCAACCCTTGCACCTTCCTCTTGACCTCCTGCCGCTTTCTCTTGTACATCTACCAGTCATTTGCACTCCTTCCTTGTAAGTACCATCCAAATGCCTCTCTATCACTAGCAACTTTACTTCATCCCACCACTTGTTACCCTTTCTAATCTGCCCACCTCACACTTCCCTCATGCCACATGCATTTCTTGCACATACCATCAATGCTTCCCTAAATACATCCCATTCCTCACCCATTTCCCCCACCACATTTACTCTCACCTTTTGCCATGCTGCACTCAATCTCTCCAAGTATTTCTTCACACAAGTCTCCTGTCCAAGCTGTCCTACTGTCACCATTCTCTACTCTTTGACATTCTCTTTTATCTTTTGAAAACCTCTACAAATCTTCACCTTCACCTCCACAAGATAGTGATCAGACATCCCACCAGCTGCCCCTCTCAGCACATTTATATCCAAAAGTCTCTCTTTTACAAGCCTATCAATTAAAACATTATCTTATAATGCCTGCTGCCACCTCATGTACTCGCATACGTACACTTTTGCATCTATATATTCTCAGGCATGCTGAAGTGAAATTATCTATATTGATTTATATGTGAACATGTTCTGATATTATCAACTTATTCACTTATAACTATCCCTAAGGAGTCACTGGACATCATCTGCTTGAGGTTATAGTTGAAGTTAAAAGTCACCTTTGATGAAGCTGCATAACTGTGAGTACAGTCTCACCAAAGAACTTCTCACTTTAAAGGAGTCTACCTATCCCTGCTACTAGAAGGAGCAACAACCTTGGGCTAAAGGAGACTTTAGAAAGAGGTCCTGCAAAACACCAGGAATCTTTCATAAAAATGGGACCTAGGGTAATTATAAATATCTTCCCAGGACTAATTTCTATAAAAGAGTCCTAGTGTTACCCAGGACCTCTTTCTATTGGCCCCTGCAGCCAATCTGTAAGAACCCCACAAACAGTTTCAACATATCACAACCCCTTTGATGTCCAAGATGCAACTACCATAAAGAAGGCCTAAGCACTTACTACCCAACAGCCATGCAGTCTCTGCACATAGATAAACTTGCAAATCACGAAACTTTATGATCTATGGTCCCAATCAGTGTACATGGCCAGCTTGAGGTCTTAACATGGTCCCAACCAGTAGACATGGCCAGCTGGTAGTCCCAACCAGTGGATGTGATACAGATGTGATACAGAAGCCTCATGAGTGTTACTACAGTTCTTCTGCCTGGGTAACAAAGAATCTGAAAGGTCTACTATGGCAAGGCTGTATTCCTTCTGTCCCTGCTACTGATTGTAGCACAACCTGGAAGATACAGAAGCCCTTAGAAGACTAAGAAAGGGGCTATCAGGTTATACAATACAAATCAGGTGCTACAGTACAGGACTCTGCTTACTTGTGGTTGCAGTGAGTGAAAAGTCATCTTCAATAAGGATGCATCACTTTAAGCTGACCTAAGGGAATGAAGTCTTATTGAGGAGCTTCTTGTGACTGTAAAGTAGCATCAGACCTGCATTAGCTTCATAAAAGGAGTCATGTGATTATAATATATCAATATATATGTCACATATATATATATCACAATATTCACACTCTCACTTTTCACAAACAAACCATTCTACTCTGCAGAACCCAAGCAACAAACTAAACATCTTGCAACAAAATGCCTATGGCACCACAAGCAAACAGAGAGAAATACTCAACCAACCATCCACACGACCCTCGTCCAAGAAACCAGACTCACATCCACATCTACCCTCGCACCTTTCTACAGCTACACAACTTTTAAAAAAAGACACACAACAAGGACAAGGAGGATAACTCATAACAAATGTCTCCCGAACCACATCCCTCTCCAATGCCAATGACACCACAAAAAAAATCTCACAGACAACAACAACACCCACGAAATACATAACAAAAATACAACATGACAATATCAACTAAAACATTCAACATTTGCATATTTGCCCCCCTACCCCAGTACTCCCCAACCGCAGAATTTCACCAGCAAGCCCAACACCTATCTCTGGAAATTTCACTGCCCACTATTCCACTCAGCTCAACAAACACACCCATGATCCCCAACAGGAACTACTCATAAACCAACTACAACCTCTGAATATCCTCAACCTATGCAACTAGCCCACCATCTCTAGCAGCCGAACTCGCCAGACCTTACACTCTGCTCAACACTACACACAAGGACCAACTGAAGCACACTACAAGAATTATCCTCTAACCATTTTGCCTATCCCATTAACATTCCGTCCAGCCCACCCAATCAAAAACAACAATAACAAAACTTACACAAACTACAAGAATACATATTGGCCGGCCTGCACAAAGTAAACAATTTCTCATCTCTGCATCATGCAATATCACACTTCATCAACATCAACTAAGCCATCAAAAAGCACTTACCACAGGGGAACATAAACAATAACCAAAAATTTTCCCCACAAGTCACACACCTCACAAAAGAAAGAAACCATCTCGCACCCAACCACTCCTCAACAGAAATCACAGAAGAAATCTAAACTCTGAATAATACCATTACAGACCAAATCATTGAAAAACAAACTGAAAACTGGCATTCCTTCCTCAACACAATGAATCAAAAAACCCACAACAACCAACTCTGGTGCACACAACAAAAATCCTCTTTTATTGCACATGGCCAGCCCCCACTCATAAAGCACTCTTGACCCATTCCAAAGAAATCCCTTCTCCCATAGAATGCAGAAACACACTCATGAGACAAAAATCAGCCACAAACCAACCTCATTCCTACACAAGAATCATGAAAAACCTACACAAAATCCATCCAGAAATAACTGCTGATGCACCTTTCACTCACACTGATGAAAGCAATGCAATCAAAACCTTAAACTCTCTAACTAAAGGCCCTGATGACATAACAAACTTTCATATAAAACATTATGCCCAACTTTAAATCCCTGTTCCTACGGATATCTTCAGCTATTCCTGTTTATACAACAAAATTCCTAACACCAGGAAACTTGCCACCATAATACCAATCCTAAAACCAGTCAACTCTTCCTCCTCCTGCCACCCTATATTACTTATATCCTCAGTATGCAAACTCTGTGAGAAACTGGCCCACAACAGAATCGCACAAAACATTCAACCCTCACCCACACGGCATGGTTTGAAATATGAACATTAATGCCATCCTACACACTAATCTCATAAAACCTATCTCATGAGGATGCAACCAAACACAGTTCCCATCCTGTACGGTACAAGCTGCAGTAGACATCAACAAAGTATTTGGCACTGTACCCCAGCACCTCCTCATGAAAAAAAATAAATGACACCACTTTCCACAACAACAACAAAAAGTGGCAGGCCAATTTCATAGCTAGACACCATACTAGCATCACTCACAATGACTTTACTTCTAATAAATTACAACAGATGTTCCCCAAAGAGCAGTTCTTTCTCCATCTTTCTTCAGTCTCTTTGTACACATCCTCCCATTACCTCAGGCAAACAGCAAGGTCTTTTCATATGAGATAACCTAAAAATCTCATCGCAACACCATGACACCACAGCAGCAACATCAAACATGCAGCACTACATTACAAAATTAGAACAATGGCTCATCCTGAACAGAATGTTGGCATATCCACAGAGATCTTCGATCATTCTTGAACCCCAGACAGACATGAACTCAACTCACCCTCCAGTCACCTTAAGTTGACCTGTCTCTTCCAACAGGCAATACAACAACCATTCTTGGAGTCAAGTATGACACTCACAACATTCACTACACACACACAATAACATTAGTAAAAAAGCAACACATAAACTAAATATCCCCAGAAAACTACCTGGCACACAAAAAGAATCCCTTAATATCCCCTATAAACAATTCATCTGCTCCACTGTAAACTGTCTCACTTACCTGATCTTCCACCCTCTCTAAAGTAAATGTAATAAAGCTACAAACCATGCAAAACAGAACAGTCAAAACAGCCACCGGCTGCCAAGCAACTACACTCATGACCTTCACAGAGCAACAAAGATCCCACTTCAACATGCGCAACACAATTCTATGCACCAGCACTAGAACCCTCCCACCCTAACCACCTTCTTACTAAACACCAACCCTAAGTAGAAATATTAAGCTTACCCCTGCCTCATACTTCAGTAAAATCTACTCACAAATCCCCCTAGCCCAACAAACAGAACACTAACAAAACACATACACACAAAAAAAAAAAACAGCAAGCACTTGACAACTGACCTCCCCACTATATGTTGAACTACAATCCACCAGATATAAATCCACCAGAAACCACCTTCCCCAGACATCACCTATAACTACGACACCACAAACACTGTTCCAGCATATCCCAAGACCCTTCCTGTCCACGATGCATCTGCCATAAAGAAGATACCAAGCACCTAATACTCAGTTGCCCTGCACTTTCTGCACATTTGTGCATACAGAACATCACAATTCTATGACCTTTGGTCCCGACCAGTGGATGTAGCCAGCTTCCTGAGTGCTGAAGGAGCCTCAGAAAGACAGAAGGGACTTCCTGGGCAGGAAGTGAGTGTGTATATTTAAAATATAAGCATAAACAGAAGTGTGATGTTTTTTCACTTTCAAGCATTGCAATGCAATTAAACATGTGTAAGCTGGTTACATAGTAAGTAACTAGTCATGTTCCACAAGACAGTCTAATTATTTCTGAACTAATGTGTTTGATGACAAAACTTAACTACTTTTGTTTTCCTATTGAGGCGCAGTGGTAAAATGCTCTCTTTTCCACAGGTTCGGCATCGGGTGACAGGTGACGTAATGGTGCTCAAGATGAATAAGCTCATCAGTAACCGTCACAACATGCTGCGAGAGGTAGAACTCATGAACCGTCTACATCACCCCAACATCCTTAGGTCAGTCACTTTTCTCCTCATGTCATTTGTATGAAGTGTAAGGGTATCTTCTGGGGTCTTCAGTTTTCCTGGTGTCCTGTATAGTTGGTCTTTAGGGGCCTTTTACCCTCACAGCCAAGATTAGGCCTATCTCTGGAACTCCATAATCCAAGTTATTGATACAAGTTTCTAAAATGAAGTAATTATATTGTTCTTCACCAAAGGCATATGCAGAAGTCTTTAGAACATTGCAGTTGTGCCTTTAATTATCAATTAATGTATGCATTTGCACTGTCTGAATTTGTTTAATATTAATGGTGTATGCTGCTCAATAATGCATACTGCTTTTTGTTGTAAGCATACACCTTTAGAAACATCTCATTTCTTCTCATGCATACTCTGGATACCATCCCACAATGGGATAGTATTTTTGTGGGAAAGAAGATATTTTTTTTGTAGATTTTTCAATTTACTTGCATTACAGCTGACCTGTCCAGTCAAAGTCAGGACCAAAAGTAATGCCAAGTGAAACATTCCTGTTCAGTAAGGTTTCCTGTATGCCTGTGATTAGTTTTTGAGGAGTGTTCCTTACTAGGGTTGTAATAGATTGTCAAAGTGCTTGAGAGCCCAGCAATGGACATCTCGGAATTTTTAGATATCCAAATGAATAACTCAGTATTGGAGAGCTGGCAGTTTTCATAAAACTAACATGACAGCCAAAAAGATAAAGAGACTGCTAAAGAATTAAGCAATGGCAAGCAGTAAATGTTTATGGTCCATAGTATTACTTGTACACATGTTATTGTTAATTGACAAAAGGAAGGTTAGTCTAGTGGAAAGATATTTTGCTCCAGAGGAGTCTGTTATTGCCCTTCTTATTGTCATGTAGCTTCAGAGCTGCAGGTTTTATACAAAGAGAAATACCTAGAGAAGCAAAAGGATATGTATGTGGAACTTATGGATCAGGAGAAAGCATATGACTAGGTTGATAGAAATGCTTCATGGAGGGTGTTATGATTAAATTGTGTTGGAGGAAAGCTACTTAAAGTAGTCAGGAGTTTTTATCAGGAGAGTAAGTCATGTGTGTACATAAGAAGGGAGGAGAATGGATGGTTTCAAGTGAAGGTAAAAGTCTGTGGCAGGTGCGATGTCACTGTAATGCTTGGTTTATGAATGGGATGGTGAAGGTGAATGCAAGGGTCTTGGAAAGAGGGGCAGGTCCTTATTCTGTAAGGGATGGGGTTGGGAGATAAGTCAGCTGCTGTTTGCTGATGGCACAACTCTGGCGATATATTTGAATGAAAAACTGCAGGAGCTAGTTTCTGAATTTGGAAGAGTGTGTGAAAGGAGAAAGCTGCAAGTTTATGTGACTGAAAGTAAGATTATTAAGTTTAGTAAAAGAGAGAGACACCTTGTTTGGAGTGTGAGTTTGATTGGAAAGAATGTGGAGGAAGGAGAGGGTTTTAGATACCAATTTCCAATCCATCGCCAGAAATAATTTGGCGATGGGGATTTTTTTTTAAACTAATGGAGCAGTCACAAAAATAGCCAATGTTTAGGACATTCCAGTTTTCAGCTCATCTGCCTGTCATAGTACTAGTAGTACTAATAATAGCAACATCAGTTTGGTAATTTGCTTGAATGCATTTAATAATTTTTGATGATTAATTGAATAATAAACTTTTTTTATTTACAGATATTATGGTGTCTGTGTTAATGAGGGACAAGTTCATGCACTGACAGAGGTAATGCATTTAATAGTATCAAGTTTATCCTTGTACATCTCGCTGTTTAGAATATCAATGAGCACCATGATACCTAAAGTCATATATTGAGACCTCATGACAAGTTTGCTTAAAGTTAGCATATATAAGAACTAACCAAAATGAATGATACACCTGATCTATTGCCAATAATGTAAATAACGAAACTCCAAATGGCCCCATTCTTCATTTTCTGTAAAGTACCATGTTAGTCTAAATTATGCAAGCTGTATGAAGTGATGAGCCATCAATAGGTTTCTTGTGTTCTTTGAGGATGTAAATAGGTATCACTGAGTAAATCTGCTTCTCAGAACGCTGTATGAAGTAATTAGGGTGGAGGGATACTAACGTTCACAAAATTTCTCATGTGAAGTTACATGAAATTTTTTCACAACATGAAAAATATATAACCAAAACATGATAAGTTTCATACTAAGATGATTGTATAACTAATGTAAATTCAAATTTTTCAGTATATAAATGGAGGGTCCCTCGATTCTCTGATTGGAGATCATGCTGTCATCTTGCCATGGGCAACAAGAGTATCTCTGGCCTTGGATGTGGCTCGTGGTATGGCTTATCTTCACTCCAAAGGGGTCTTTCACAGAGATCTCACTTCTAAGGTAATAGATGACACACAGGTGTTGATTTACTTAGAAAGTTTTTAAAAGCTCATTGCAGAAAACGTAATCCGCTGTGATTTTTTGATACGTATTGTATAAGAAACGGGAGTAATGAACATGTAGTTTTGCAGAGTTATCTTTAAAGTTACACTAGCGTTTGATTTTTTCAGAATGTGCTTATCAAGTCCACACAGGAGGGTGGTGAACATAAGCTGACAGCTGTGATTGCAGATTTTGGTCTTGCTGCGCCCATCCCACATGAGAAGTTAGTGCATAATTGAAACTGTTATTAAAACACTTTTTTAAAAACTGTAGACTGTTTATATCTTACTTCTTTTCTTTGATTTGGGCCTAAAGGACATCATCTCAGGCCCCACTACTTCTTTTGGTTCCTGGTTCCCTACATATCCCCTGTCTATCTATACTCTCTGATGCCCTTTCCCTTTGGGAACTCCCTCATGGCAATGGCCATGGCAAAAGAGTCTCCATAACTGTTGAACTCCATCCGTTCTCTGGTGTACTGGAGTATCCCCTCTCTTTCCCCAGTATATTCATCCTGTCCAGGTATCAACTCAGTTGTTCTTGCAATCATAGCAATTTAGCAACAAAGTACTGTTAGTAATATAGAATGAACTTTATAAATAAGGGTACTGGACTCACCAATACATAATCTACAAACAAGGCAAGGGAGGCAACAGCCAGGCAGCAGACCTTCCTCCAGCACCCATACATTTGAAAAGAATAAACCTTTGTTTTAAGCTTGTCTGAAAATGATGATAAACATTAAAAGCCAGTCATACTGCATCTGTTAACAGAAAGATGACTAGAATGTGGAAGAAATGAGAGCTAAGATAAAGAACAAAATGAGGAAGACAGCAGCAGTAGAGGTAGTTGGTAGGAACATTAGGTAGGAGCCTCTAGAAACACTGTGCTAAAGTTGCCCTCTGCCAGTTGCCTGTTAAGGGTGAGGCACAAGGTTTAGAAGTGGCACTGGAGTTCACCAGTTATGGAAGCTCTTTTGCCATGGCCACCCCTTGGAGGAAGTTTCTGGAGGGAACAGGCTCCAGAGATATAGATAGATAGGAACAGCAGTCCTTCTTTACTCTCGTTGTGTGCCATGTTTTACGCATTATTCTGTTATTATTAGCAGTTTGTTGAGATTTAAATGTGTTTTTCATCACTCTTGGATGAGTGTTAAATAATGTACATGATTTTCTCATTAGTAGTGCTGCCAATTTCCTACGTTTTCATAGCTATTATTGTTCACCATATTTTAATATTGTTTTATTAATGGTAATTTTTTCATCATTTTCAGACAAGCGTTGAATGATAGTTTATTCTTTACAAATATATGGGCAGGAGTTAGGATTGCTGCCACTGACCACATTCCTCATTTATTTGTTTGTTTATCATAGTCTTCATTGTTCTGTTCACCATGTCTTAATTATCTTTCTGTGAGTATTAGTAACTTGACAGCCATTTAATGTTTTTTCATCTCTTTTGGACAAGCATAGAATAATGTTTATTCTTTCAAATATATTTATAGTTATGTCCAACTCCATAGGTGTGAATCCTATCTTTTTCAAAATAGATTTTGGGTAGCAAAAGTTAATATGTATGTACAAATTTGGCACTTGTGAATTGGTATAGGTGAGGGAGACCATATACTTCAAAAATTATTGAAAGGATTCTGTTCACTATACTTTATGCTTTCATTTAATTGCAAACCACACGTATATATACAGACTACTAAAATACACTAATGCACACTTAAAAATCTGACTTCTTTGCAGGTGTATGCGTTTGCGACAAGTAGGATCTCCATACTGGATGGCTCCTGAAGTAATACGGGGTGACTGGTATGACCATCACGTTGATGTTTTCAGCTTTGGTATCATCGTGTGTGAATTGATTGCCAGGTATTCTTTTACCGTTTCATTTGAGTATTTCAAAGTTCATCATCTTCCTTGCAGAATAACTGTTTTACTCCTTACTTTAGTATTTAAAGGCAATTCCAGTTTGATATTACCACTGTTTAAGTGTAGGCCAACTCCAGCTTGCTTGGGATTTTGGGTCGTCTGGTATTAACATTGCTTAACATGGTGCACTGTAGACTTGACTTGTGGAATAAGAGAGTGGAACTTAACTTTTGAGAGAAGTTAAATGAAAAGCTTAGAGGATTTGGATCAGGTGAGATCGAGGTGATGTGGAGGCATTAGTAGAGGTTGCTGTGTGGATGTGTGGCATTTTTTTTATCAGCTGTGGACAGAGGGGTACAGCATGATGGAATGAAGATTCAATTTAGTTGGTAGAGGAGAAAAAGATAGTCTGGAAGAAGATGCAGATCTGCCAGAAAAATAGCATGGAAAAAAGGAAAAGGGTGTAGAATATAAAGTCTCGAATAGGAAAGTTAGAATGGTATAAACTTCTAAAAGGAAAGGAAATGAGGGTTTGGGGAGAAAACTGAATTAGAATTTGAATGGGAATAAAAAACTGTTCTGGAAAGATGTAAAGCATGGAAGAGGTATTTAATGAGTTACAGCATAGAAGACAAGGTTAGTGACGAAGGATGTAGCTTGTAACAGTATGTAAAAGAAATGATTGAAAATGAGCTCAAGTGAAATTCTAAAAAGCAAAAATTTGTCAGTCAATAAATGATTATTGTTGGATTTACATATTTTGATTGAAACTTGCCTGAGAATCCCAGACTGGTCCTATCTTCTGCAATGCTACTATACATATGCAGTCATTTCTACCTGGCTTTGTTATTGCCATATTTTGCATGGAGTATGTGTTGTCATAGCTTATTTGACCCCTGTTGTATTAAGGAATGGTGAAGATTTCCACATACAGTCAGTGAAATTTCAGAGAAATAAAATACAATATGATTTTTCTTTTTTTTTCAATATATATATTCATGTTGTATATTTCAGATGTGAAGCTGATCCAGATATTCTACCAAGAACTCATAACTTTGGGGTACATTATCTGGACTTTTACCAAATGTGCCAACAGGATTGCCCTGCCTTATTTTTGCAGTTGGCTTTTGAGTGTTGCCAGGTAAGATATTTATAGGAAATTCTTGAGATATGAACACAGAGAACCTGATTCTGTTTGTTTAATTAATATTAAGAACATGCTTGGTTTTAGTTTTTGGTATGGATACTGTAGCATCTTACATGTACAAACAGTGTTCTGTGTTTTGCTTTATTGTTGTGAGTTAGAATACTTCCTTTTCTTTTTGTTACTTCTAGTGAACAGATAAAGTCTTACATACATGAACATGAAATAATCCTACATTATTGCAGGAAATATGTACTGAAAGAAATTGTTGCATAAATTTACCTTTGATTATCAGTTACTGGTAGTAACACATATGGGCTTATGATTTCAGGGAAATCCATAAGATATTTTGTGCCATACACAGAAACGGAATGATTCTGTTAATGTTGCAGGATAAAGATAATAACAGGTTATATAAATATTTCTGGTCGTGTTCTACACAAGGGGATGTGGCTGTGTGGGTGAGCTGTGTTCATGAGGTGACCTGAGAAGTGTGAGGGTTGTTACAGAACAACTCATGCTGTTGGCTAACAAAAGAATAACTGCTATTTCCTTGAAACTAATAATGACTTTTCACAGATTGAGCCTGCTTCCCGTCCAACATTTGAAGAACTGACTGTAAAACTTGAACCATTACTCAGTCAGCTCACTGCTCCATCATCAAGACATTGTCCTAGGAAACTCAGAGGTAAATTGTGAAAGTTTTTTAACAAGTTCTTAGAATAAGATTAAGTGAAATTATAAGGTGTAACACTGAATATAAACAAAAAAGAATGTAGCTGTGTAAAGTGCAAATGAAACTGGTAACTTACTGTATAACAGGGTAATAATAGGGTTGAAAGAAAATTATATAAAGAAGAAAGGATCATGACTTAAGCTATCACAGAATTAATCATAGTAGGTGAAATCAGGAGATAGTGAGAAAAAATATTTGTTCTACGTTAATATCCACTAAGCATGTGTGGAAGTAGGAGATTGCAGAGTAACTGGTGTAAGGATGTTTATTTTGATATAGTTTGTTTGGTATAAAACACTGATTTGATGGTGTTAGACAGTTCATTCCTAATTGTTTCTCCAATATTGCTATGGTAGTGTTATGAACAAATGAACAGTGGCCTCATTGCCTAGTTGTAATTTACTTAATGATAATATTTTTCTCATAATTGTGAATTTATGGTATCAAGTAGGAACAATGCATTTAGTATCTCTCCTATTGGTTATGAATGATATGATTTACCTTCTTTGACATTCAGAATAGCGTAGTGTTAGAAAAATATTTCCTTTCAGTATTACATTTTTTTATTTTACCGGCAGTTTGTCATCGTCGATCATTATCAGATGATACGTTCAAATTGCTGCGCAGCCAAGTGGGTGAAAATGTATGTGTGCCAGGGGTCCCAGGAACGGCCCACCCAGTCACCACATTGGCTGGCTCAACTGCTGTTACACCTCAGGAAATTGTTGAGAAGATGAGTGCAGCCGACCCTTACTTCCAACCATCCACTGGCACTGTCAATCCTTTTGCACAGATAAAATTGCCTGCAAGGTCACAGTTGGCTCTGCAGGAAGGTGGCCGGTATTGCCACTCCCTGCCAGATTACCCAGGTCTCTTAGTACACTCAACAAGCATAGAGACAAACAAGCATATCCACACTTCAGATTCTTGCCTATGTCCTCATGCATCTCCTGCTCATTGTCAGTGCCATGTAAACCATAGACAATTTTCCTCTCAAGTTGACAATAATAGAAAACAATGCCAGTGTGTGCACAGTGCAAAAAAGTCAAAAGTTTGTGAAAAGGAAGTGACAGAATGCAGGTGTAAGTTGACTATTGTATCCAGTGTAGAAGTTAGTCCATCAGTGTGGCAACATGAAATATGCAGAACGTCGATCCACACAGAGGAAGATGGGCCAGCTAATAGTATCACACGTACAGACCTAGGAAGTGGAGGTGATGGGGGAAGTGCAGTATTACAGAGTGGCCATTTAGGAGGACCAGTTCGGCGTCGTGGCTCAGGAGAAAGTGGGTTTTTTAGTGTTGGTGATGTTGAACGAGTGGGTACACCAGAACTGTGCTTATCATATTCAGAATTGAGTACTGCTTCTCTTATGTCTACTGAAGATGATGATCCAGGTCATCAGTGTTATGTACAGAGATCATCATCTGTTGTAACAGATAGTTCAGAAGACCTGTCTAGTCTTGGTTGCTGTCATGACCCTCAAAACTCTTGTGATCTCTCTTCTTTGTGTGAGAGTGAGGATGTTATGCCTGGTAGCCGTTTGTCAGACTATGAGGTAGACACAGATATTCGTCAGATTGTGGACTTCTTTGAGAGAAATAATGGGTCTGGTTCAGGGTCTGATGGTCCACGACGCACATCACCTCGAATAAGGCAGGGGTGTTTGGTACCCCTCCTGACACACAAATTTAGTGCTCTACATGCTGGTCATCGACTGATCAGTGTCACAAGCCCTCCATGTCCAGTTCATCATACCACTGGCACCTCAAATGCTGGCAATAAGTCATGTAGCACCAAAGATTGTGCAACACCAAAGTCTTGCCGACAGCCATGCTCTCGGGCTGAGCGTCGCGATACATTTCGGGTCAAAGATAGGCCAAAAGTTTACATAACAGAGGGTACCGTCCGTGCAAAGCGCGATATATTTGAAGCTAAATGAGTCAAGTAAAATATATTTTCTTTATATAACGATGTTTTTAATGTAAATTGTTGATATTTTGTTTCCTAGTCACAAGCTAAGTGTTTTGTGATATTGAACTAACATTTTTTTCCTTCTTTGTCTCTTAGATATGTGAAATAAAATATAAATGAAAGAAATGTAATTCATTATCCCACTGTGATTTGACAGTCCAGCCCTAGCTCAAGAGGTACTCTTGACCCATTGTAAAGAAATCCCTTCTCCCATTGGACATACCAACATACTAATGAGACTACTCAAAAATCAGCCTCAAACCTACCACACACCAAAACAGAAAAGCATGAAATACACAAAATCCACGCAGAAACAACTGCCCACTCACCCTTCACTCCCACTGATACAAGCAGTGCAATTAAAACCTAAAAAAACTCTTTTGCTACAGGCCCTGATAACATATCAAACTTTCACATTAAACCCATATGCCAACTTCTGCAGTTTTGTACTTGAATATAGCACCAGTGATGTGTCATTGCCAAACAACAACTGACACATTTCCCAGGCCCCGTCAGCCCCTACAGACTACATAGCTGCCTCTCTCCAAGACCCTTGCATTTACCTCCCTTTCCAGCCCATCCATAAACAAATTAAACAGCCATGGGGACATCACATACCCCTGTTGCAGACCTACCTTCACCTCAAAACACACACGCCTCTCTCCCTACTCACACACACAAGCCTTGTACTCTCAATAAAAACTCCTCATTGCTTCTAGTACCTTTCCAACCGCACCATGTATTCGTAAAACCTTCCACAAAGAGTCTCTATCAACCCTGTCATATGCTTTCTCTAGATCCATGAATGCCACATACAAATCCCTCTGATTCTCAAAGAATTTCATGGACATACAAGGTGACTAAGAGGGCAAGGGCTGGAGGCCGGATATCCTCCTCTCTTGTATTACTGTTCATGAGTACTGTTCATGAGTAGGAACAGAGGAAAGAGCTAAATGGGGATCTACTTTCCTCTAAGGATTGATCATCTTTTTTGCACACAGATTAAGGAACAATACTTGTCTATGTGGATTTTAGATGCAGTAACATTTGTATGGAAAATAGATAATGTAACTAAAAAATAAACACAATAAAGGCCGCATCATTTCACTTGCCATTTATGATCTCGTTCACATGGGAAATTGTGAACGTAGAAAAACACCTCACATTCTCCTCACCAGCACAAGACTCAAGGACCAAGTGGAGCACGCTACACAAACTATCCTCTAACCATTTGCCCAACTTGATGACACTCTATCTGAAGCATCCAATCCAAAGAACCGCCAAAAATACTTTCACAAACTACAGGAAAACACACTTTCCAACCTTAATACAGTACATGAAACAAAACTCCCCACAAGTTGCTCACCTCATAAAGCTTAATCATCTACACCATCAACAGAAATAAGAGTGCAAATTCAGACTCTATACATTAAGCCACCAGTAGTCTAATCATTGAGAGACAAACTGAAAATTGGCAGCCCTTCCTCAACACACAGAACCACAAAATCCAAAGTAACCAATTCTAAGGCACTTAAGATGCATTCTTTGTGCCAATCCATACTGACTATTTCCAAAGAAGTTCCTTCTGCCAAAGAACACACAAACATGTTCATGAGACACTATTAAAAAATCACCCGCAAACCAACCTTGCACCTGAACAGGAAAAACCATGAAATACTTTAAGCAAAATTCATCCAGAATCAACTGCCCACCCAATCACCCTTCCTTTCCACTGATATAAGCAATGCAAGTAAAACAAAGAGCATATTTAGTCAAATGTAGTAACTCGGTAAGATATGTTCATGTAGATCACACTATTTAATGCACATGACAAGATGAATGTAGCAGGACAACATGATGATAAACTTGATACAGTTGTGTATGATTGTCAAGGTGATGATGTCAAAGATACTGTTTCGCAGCATCCACTCACTATGTCAACTGACTGTAGTAGTGATATGTCAGTTACTGATCATGCAGAGTATATATAAAACTCTTGCAAAACTTGATGGAGGGAATATTCCAAGAAGATCAAACAGAGTTAGAAAACCTGTAATAAAATTAGACCTCTGATTATCTGAATTTTGAACAGGCCTTTCAAAACTGTTTAGATAGGAAGTTATATTTCTTGTTGTATTCTGTTCTCTTGCATGCCATGTGTACAACTAAGTTTTGTTTATCTAAAATTTGTAGCAACCATAATTTCTTTCTTTGAAAAGGAGAAACAATGTTATATATAAGTATGTTTATATACTGCCTTTAGTGATTTATGTGTATACATTATTAGTTATGTTCTTCTTACCAAAGTTATAATATGTTTAGGCCTGTATAATCATAATATATTAGGCCCGTAGTACGAGCTGTGGGTAAATAAACCACCTGAGCTAGAGTTTGAGTCTGGAGAATTTGCTTCAAGTGCAGCAGGCTGCGAGGAAGATAGTGGCTAAACACATCATCCCTAGCAATCGAGGACATCCTTGCACTGGACAGGAGAGGTGTTGGGTAAGTGAAAGGTAGGATTACGACCTGGGAATGAGGTGTTGGAGGTTTGGACATGGGATAACCAGGTTCACATTTAAGGAGAGGATGAAGCTTCTGTTCCAGCCAACACCCGACTGACATTGGGTGCAAATAAGGGGTGACCTTTGGGGATGAGGTTCAATATATATGCTTTTAGATGCTCAAGTGATCATTATGCCTGGAATTAGTACTGTCCCCTTGAGCCACGAATAATGCTTCGGACGGAATGAGACAGTGGTTCAAACCTGCTTCAAAGTTTCGAACGTAGGCTTAGGACGAACCTCGCCATAGTTCATTTGAAACCCTTAGAGATTTTCTCACGTCAC
>JAUUDW010000043.1:312133-329734 GCA_032361385.1 Panulirus guttatus
TGTGCCTCTCCCGGGCCACGAACACACCGGATTCCAGAATGCACGGACGTCCACCACCGGCGCCATAGCTGCGGTTCAGCGCCGTCTCTCCATCACAGCCTCGCCCGGCCCGGTCCACGGCCCTCCACCACGGTACCAACACCTGTCCCGGTCCACCATCCGCCAACTGTACCGACAAATGGATGCCAGCAGTGGTGGCCATGATGTCAGCGACGGTGATGTCAGCGGTGGGATGTTTGACAGCGGTGGAGGCGGAGGCGGTGGTGTCAGTGATGGTGGTGCTGGTGGTAGGAGTGGCGTCAAGTTGAGTGGGGTCTCACCCTAAAGACAACACACCGAGGCAAGGCAATCACGCCCCTTGCGGCACTGGCACTAGCATCCATTATCCCGCGCCCGGCATCACCATTAGTCTTTTCTGAGCTTGTTTAACGAGTTCAGTCCATGAAGCAGGTTGACGGAGAGGCGACGAGAGGCCCTCCCCCCCGTCAAGGTGCAGGTGAGGGCCCTACGGCAGGGCACTTTGAACCCTGAGTCAGGGACAAATAGGGACGACCCCACGGGACCTGGGCGGAGGATTTTAAGCTAATAAACCCGGGATCGAGGAAGAATGGCAAGAAGAGGCGAGGGTAATCTAGCTAATGCTCATTTCCACAGCGGACTGACCAACTGGGTGGCTCTCCGGGCGGCTGAGTGGGTGGCCTGGTGGGTGGGTGGCTGACTAGAGGGTTCCAATCTGGCTCGTCGGTTGGGTGGCAAGGCCGGTTAGTCGGTTGGTCGGCTGAGCCAGTCGGACGGGATGGCTGGGCGGCTAGACGACTGGACAACTGACTGGGTGAGTGACTGGGAGGTTGGCTGCGTGATTAGACAACTGATTGGAAGATTCACTCGGTGTCTAAGGACTGACTGGGGCAACCGGCTGAGGAGTTAGTTGGCTGGACGACTGGACAAGTAACTGGGTCGTTGACCTAGGGCTGAGCAGCTACCCATATTCCAGGAGGTCACGACCCCTCTCACATTACTCAATTCTGCTTCTCTTGCCTAACCCTTCGCGTTGTATCTCTACAATATCGATCTCGACTGGTGCTAACATCAGCACTTCAAGTCATGACTGGAGTCATTTGCGAAAATCGCTTCTTTCATTTTCACTGAGAATATTTTTGCTCTCCCCGGGCAATGCTTCTGTCTCTGCCCAGCATACAGCCGAGGTTACTGTCGCGGAAATGGAGGCATATATATATATCCCATTTTGTTTTGATAGCAACTCATCTTCCTCGAAGTAGTTCAGTCACTCCAGTTCTCAGGCCATTCACGCAAGGGAATGGGCATACTGGAACAGAAAGTCCTCGATCCTTCGATACATATATATATACCTTTCATCTCCGCCCTCGATCACTGTAGATATAATATTCGTGAGACGAAGCGTTCCTTAATTCAGACGAAGTGCGACAACCCCTCTTCTTCTTTCTATCGCTGATGAGTCTCACTGACCTTGAGCTAAAATAATCGTTAATAACTTCCGTTATACCACATTCCCTCTTACTCCACCGTGGATAACTCTTAACAGTACCTCGCATGCCAATAATCCTCCTACTAATCCCCCTCGCTCCTTTTCACAGTCCATTTTCTTTTTTTTGTATAGTCCAAAAGCACTTCTCTCTCTGGATACCTGCAACGCGTATGGACGAGACAGAGCTCTCCTGTTTCCTACGGCCTTCGTCTTTTTCCCTTTTCATCCAGCGATAACTTTTTATAGACAGATAATTAGATGCAATCGTGCCCTGAACACGCTGCATTCCTCCACTTTCTTCAAATCCTTGCTTTACTTGATCTACGCCTCCCTCACAACTATCTCCACAAACTCAAAGAGTCTAATTAGAATTCGCAATGGGGGCAGCCGTAAGGGGCAGTTCACAATCATCATTATTTTCACAAGCCGGGTTAGGGGGTGTCAAGGGCTATTGTACGCTTTTCTAGAGACAAATAACATTGATTCAAGCCTTCCCGGCAAATTTGTTAATCAAGATTTCCTTTGTACGTTAGTATAAGTGAGGAAGGGTCACGAGAAAAAGCGTCTTTTTCGTACGCTTATGAAAATGTTCATAGTTATGAAAGGATCCCCCGAACTTGTTAGGTTTAACGCTCCTGAATCCTAATCTCTTCCATTTCTCTTTCTGAAATCTTATCATAGCTTCTCTATCACCTTAGATATCATTAACCTCTATCTTGGAAATTTCACATTACACAAACAGCCAAGGTAGCGCTACCTCGCTAACGCGGGAAACAGCGATCAAGTATAATAAATAAATGAATAGATAAACAAACTGCCAAGACTGTCACTTGGTCAGTGGAAGTCAACTTCACATGCCGAAGATTCTTCTCTTGAAGACAGTTGCTCAGATGGTGCAAAAGATTGATCCGTCCTTGAATGGAGTACTGCTCTCCCTTCAGAGGAGGTTCCAGCTATTCGCACTACCTTAACAGTCGACTCCAAAGAAATGCGACTTAGCAGTTGTACCGATCTGACCTCAAAACTTAATACACTCGCAGTATTTGTTCACTTTCCCCTCCTTTACATCTATTACTTTGGTTTCTGCTCCCGAAAGCAGTCAGCTTGTGTACCAACATTCACTTTTTAGACCATGCAGTACTGGAATAGCCACTGCGTCGCACTATTACAATGCGGCCCTTCGCAAACCAAGGATGGGCCTGGTTGCGATGTCTGTTTCTTTCCCTACACCGCTAAGCTTTGGAAGTTTTAACCTTTCATATCTTGCCAAGCAGTTACGAGTTGAGAGAGTTTTCACAAAGCAAGTCTTTCACTTCCTCAGTGCAGCGTGAATTACTTTCTGTCCTTACTGCTTTATGTCTTTCCTTCTTCGTTTGCCTGACCTCGATGAGGACTTTTCTCCGTAACTGGAGCCTTTGGCATTAAGGATACGGAGAAAAAATATTACTGGATGATTAGTTTGGCTTCTGACTGGGCGAGTGGCTGGGTGGTTAATTTTATTGGCCAGGCGACCATGTGACTGGCCGAGAGACTGGTTGGGTGGATGGTCTGGTCGACTGGCTTGGAGGCTGACCGACTGGATGGATGGTTGTGCGACTGGCTAGCATTCTGGCATGATCTAGACTATGTGGTGTGTGGCCCACGGGACCTGGGGCCCTTCTTGCTGTGTAGCCCGCAGCCCCACGTGGCCCTCATTGTGTGGTCCACGGCCCCGGGTGGCCCACGTTGTGTGGCCCGCGGCTCCGGGTGGCCCTCGTTGTGTGGCCCGCGGGTCCAGAGGGCCCCGGCGCGTGCTGCCGTAAAAGGGTATTTTTGTTAGCTGATGCAGTCCATTTCCGCGGGAAAGGTGGCAGAGCTGTCGGCCGGGTTCTTCAATATCTGGGCGCCGTGGGGGGCAGCGCGCCACCTCTTAGCCAGGTCCGCCCCACAAACCTTCGCTCAGCGCCGCCGCCCGTCGCCTGCCACCACCCCGGCAGAACCCCGCCACCGCCGCTGAACTGGCGGGGGAAATATGACTGAATTATGACAACACTAACCTTGCTGGTGGCAGCCATTTTGATTTCTTTCATTTTGACTGCTCACGAAATGGGCAAGTTGAGTGAGTCCGTCTTCTCATAGTGTGTTTCACTGCCTGAAGATAGCGAGAGGAAAGTTAGATTAAGCAAATATCTTCCAACTTGGAATAAAACTAATGGACTGAGTTTTACCAGTCCATAAAGGGAGGGAGGGAGAGAGAGAGAGAGAGAAAGAGAGAGAAATGAAAGGAGGTAAAAGTGCAGCGGTAGGCGCGCGGGCCGCACTTGTGCCAGTTCGGAAGGGGTTTTCATAAGTCGTCGGCATGGCCGCTTTGTGTGCCCGCTTCTCAGGATATTGGGCGGCTTTCACTGCTAAATGGGTTTCATTGTTCACTTCTTAGCTTCTATTTAGAGGAGCGGCCCTCAGCACTCGCCAGCCCTGCTTCCACTGACGCATGCAAAGTGCTTGGCAGGACCATTATGCCAGAGGAGATTAATAAAAGCACTTGTGTCGAAATTGTGCACTTGCAGAAACTCGGGCGAGAGGGCAGGTCAAGCGGCGGACCTCCCCGCCTGGGTCAGCGCTCTTGGTTTACCGTTGTCAGATTCCCAGCTGCAGGGGGCCTTCCACTCGCTGCATGACCTCATGACAAGGACATGCCTGTCCTGGGGATATTTATGTCATGCGTACACGACCTAAGGCGAACTTAACCCTCTGTTTTCTACCTTCCAGCTGTGTGGTCGGGGACTTGAAGACGTCGACGACGGACGACAGTCCCGTGCACTCCCCAGACAACGAAGGTCGTCACCTCCTCCTTCGTCAGGGACCTTGAGAGGCAAGTCTGGAGTCCTCCCAGCATTCCTAGGCTTCCTCTTAGCGTCGCTGTACCAACACTCGGCGCAAACGAACAGCCAAGTTGGCCACCAACAGCCTTGGTCTCCCATGCAATACCCGGCCATGGCCACGGAGGACACCGCTCCGCTCTCCTCGCCTAAGATGCCGGAGACCATCGTGGACGGGCAAGACGGGGACGACCTCCCCGCCCACCTGACCAGGGGCGTCGCCGACGCCATGGAGCACAGACTGGGAGTGGGGGCGGAGGGCGGGAACTTCCGAAGACAGACACCTGACATTAAAACGTCCTGCACCGCGTCCCCAGCCCCGAGTCCCCTCCTGCGAGTCCCCAGCCCACTGGATCAGACCCCAGACCGTAGCCCCAGGCGGAGCCCCACCCACACCCTCGAGGACGACCCTCCCCAGAGCCCAACAGCTCACACACGCAGCAGAGCGCCGCTGGCCTTCTCAATTGACCGAATCATGGAACCGACGCCCAAGAGGGTCAAAGTGACCGAGGTAAGGCCGACAGCGTCGAGATATACACACCACTTCACACCGAACCAACACATATAGACATAACCTCAGACATAAATGGCGCGTCATCATCCTATTCCCAGAACTGCCTTTCATTTACAAAACACACCGTGTGGTTCTCCTTCTCCCCGACTTACCAGCTCCCCTTTCTTCTTCCTGTCTAACCCACTGCCAAACACGAACACTTTGTCATCATTCACTTGGCGCTGATAAACAACGCTGGGGATAACTTCACACTTCCCTTGCCCATCTGGTACCCACTTCTCGTGCCTTGGTTAGTGTCAGTCTTAGTAAACCTTCTATTATAAACATTCCAAGCAGAGTTTTTTGGTCACGGTCTTTTGGTCTTGGTTATTACCGAGTCTCTCCTCCTGCTGTGGGTTTCACAGATTTTCACGAATAAGAAATTGTTCGACGTGATCTCTCTCTCTCTCTCTCGTCCCACCGCCATGACCTTGACATTCATTGTTCTCAAGTCTGTTTACCGTGACTTAAAGTCTGCTCCTCATTGTCTCAAGTGAGGTCACCATGTCCTCAAGTTAATCCTCTGTGGTCTTGAGTCAATCCTCCATCGTCTATTCCTTTTGATGTTCAGGATTTTTCATTTATGTCTCATAAGTGATCAGGACATAAGTGTGTTTGTCATATTCTCAGGGGGGTGTTCACTGACCAATTTTGTTCTTGTGTGTTCCCACAGCCTTTGTTATCTTCACAGTTACTCTCTCTCCTCCGGAGTGATTAATGCTTACGACAGAATCCTCTAGTGATATCATATTGCAGGGTAACACCCTGCGGGGTAACACACTGAAGGTAACACTGCAGGGTAACACACTGTAGGGTAACACACTGAAGGTAACATGCAGGGTAACACACTGTAGGGTAACACACAGAAGGTAACACTGCAGGGTAACACACTGCGGGGTAACACACTGAAGGTAACACTGCAGGGTAACATACGGAACACCTAAACACACTAATGAGGGTTCAAGATAGGTTAGTGTGTTAATTTTACTTAAGTATAATGAAAGTTCTATGCTCACACTTCCATCGGCGCGGCGCCGCAGGTGACGAAGGCCGCGTCGCCGCCGCCCGCGCCCCTGCGTCCCGTGGTCGCCAGACGTCCGCTCGAACGCGACAGCTTCCACAACCCTCACCGCGGCCTCCACGACCTGCACGACCCACGCCTGGTCGGCCTCAGAGCCCTGTACGACCACCACCGCGCCAAGGAGTTCCTGCACGACCCCCGGGCCAGGGACCTGCTGGCGCACTACCCGCTCCTCTACCACTACTACCAGGTACGACCCACTACTACCAGGTACGACCCCACTACTTTGCCACTACACCTACCAGGTACGACCCCACTACTTTGCCACTACACCTACCAGGTACATCTGCTGGAAAGGTACTTCCGTTACTGTCCCTGCAGTACAGTACTACCCTGCCGCTACTACCGCTTCAGAACTACCCTGCCACTACCTCTAAAGCACCAATGTGACACCACCCTAACGCTACCCCTACAGTACGTAGCAACACTACATCTCTACTACCAATACAGCATGCCATTCAACCAGGTGCTGCCCATCACAGCCTTGCTGTCTCTCCCCCCAGGCAGGTGCGGTGTTCCCCTCCTCCAGCGGCTCCGACGGTGCCGCCCCGACCGTCCCGACCTCGCAGCCACCTCCCCCGCAGCCGCCCACCACCGCCCACCTCAGCCCAGCGCCCGCCCACAGGCTCACGCCCCACGCCCTCTCCGCCTTCACCCGCCTGGACCTGGTCAAGAGCAGGACGCAGGCTCAGACCACCTCCAGCCCGGCGCTCCTCTACACCTCAGTGAGTATTTTGACTCCACTCATCTGCGCCTGCGTTGGCCGTGTGTGTGTGTGTGTGTGTGTGTGTGTGTGTGTGTGTGTGTGTCACGTTTCTGGCAAGCAACGCATCAAGTTTCACGCGAAGCAACGTCCTCCAGCCAGCCTCCCGCCTCATCAATGATCCACTGTCACCAGTCTCACTTGTCTCATGAAATGTATGTCATGATGCCATGGCTGTAATTGCTTGTGTTTAATGGGGGGGAACTAAAGAGGAATCGACGGGCAGGCGTCCCGCGCCCTCGGATGGTCATTTCTTCCTACTTTCCATGACGTCACGTTGACAGTTTTCGTATGTTGCCACTTGTGAGGGCACCTGCCGCGATGTTAATGGTCATGTTCGTTACCTGCCGCAGACGGCGACGAAGGCCACGCCGGAGCCGCGGCCCTACGACCTCTCCATGACCGGAGCCGCAGCCATGACCCGGGTTTCCGCCGCCGTCGCCTCCTCCACCACCTCCTGCGCCGCTACCTCCCCGAGGGGCGCGATGGACCTCAAGCCGCCGCCTTCTGTACCGCCATCGGTGTCCCCTGGGGCGCCCTTACCCGCCTCGACTGCGCCTTCGGCAGGAGCGGCGTCGCGGCTGGCTGGCGGAGGCTGCAACACCCCGGCCCCCGCCACTGTCACAGCCTCTCCTCGCTCTCTCCCTCACAATACACGTAAGTTCTCTCCCTCTAACCCTGCGGCAGTCTGCTGTTACCAGTAACCCAAACTCCATACATCCTTTTCGTATTTTCTCTGGTGTTGTACGTAGAAAATGTAATGAGGCCGAATGACAGTACTATAGGCATAGTTACTCTGTATCTCTAGAGGCAGAGACCAGGGTGTTGGTGTATATGTTTTAACCTCCACTGTAGTCCCCAGCAGCAGCAGCAGGGGAGCCGAACCTCCCCCGCCCGAGAACGCCCTCTACGCCTCCTGACGAATTATTACTTTCCGTCCTCAGTGAAACCCGTGGGCGTCACTTCACCGGCCGCCCCTGCTGCAGGGGGCGTCCTTCCCCCGCCAGTCACGGTGGGCGGCGCCCCGACCCCTCCAGCGGGCGGCACTGGCAGTGTGGCCGCCGACCCCGTCACCAGTAGCGGCAGCAGCAATGACATCACCACCGGGGAAGGGGTGACGACGGCGGGGGGGAGGAAGGGCGGCGGAGGCGGCGGCGGCGGGGCGGGCGTGGGCAAGGCACAGAAGACCTTCAAGTGCCCCGAGTGTGGCAAGGTCTTCAACGCCCACTACAACCTGACGCGACACATGCCCGTCCACACCGGCGCCAGGCCCTTCGTCTGCAAGGTGAGTCCCCACACTCCCGACCTACACACGCCCACGATACACTTGCCCTCGGATCGATCCCCCGAACACTCTAAAACACGTGTGCGTCTCTGTCACAACTCCCACACCATCCTCTCCCCACACTGACTTGCCACGGCTCCTTCGCCATCGTCGCAGGACCCTGCCTGTGGCCACGTTTCCTCGGTGTTTCGCCTTCTTGGGCCAAAAGCTCTCATAAAGCGGTGGGGGATGGGCAATGGGTTTTGGCTGGGGAGGGGGAGAGGGGTTGAGGGAGGAAGATAATCTGTACAATAATCACTTTCCAAGACCTATTCTATAGAGCACTACTGTGGTGACGGTGTTATGTGGTGGCGTTGTGCGACAGACCTGGTACTAACTGTGGTGGTGTTACAGGTGTGTGGCAAAGGGTTCCGGCAAGCGTCCACGCTGTGCCGCCACAAGATCATCCACACGTCAGAGAAGCCTCACAAGTGCCAGACCTGCGGCAAGGCCTTCAACAGGTGAGGTGACTCCCCACTCCGCTCATCTGGTAACACTTTTACTTGCACATACCATTATGGTCTTTGACAGTTGCAGTATCATTTCGAGACCAATAGTTTTTTTTTAGATATTTTTCCGAGTAATTGCACCGACTCTGTTGCCATATGACTCTTCATGAATTCCGTGAAAGTACTGCGACTGTTCCTCGGCAGGTCGTCCACACTGAACACGCACGTGCGGATCCACCAGGGTTACAAGCCGTTCGTGTGCGAGTTCTGCGGGAAGGGTTTCCACCAGAAGGGCAACTACAAGAACCACAAGCTAACCCACTCGGGGGAGAAGGCCTACAAGTGCCACGTCTGCAACAAGGCCTTTCACCAGATCTACAACCTCACCTTCCACATGCACACGCACAACGACAAGAAACCCTTCCAGTGCTCTGTGTGCGGGAAAGGCTTCTGCCGCAACTTTGACCTCAAGAAGCACATGAGGAAACTCCATGACAGTACGCCGTACACCTCCTCGTCGCCGTCAGTATCGCCCATCGCCGAAGGGAGCATCAGCTCGAGCCCGTCGGCCCCGTTGCCCCGGCAGTTCTCCGTGCTGCCGTCCCTGATGGGTGGCGCCACCTCCCTCCCTACCAGCATGGCCACCCTGGGTTCGCTCTCTCACCCTCCGCCCACAATGCCCCCTCCTCTTCCCGCCCACTTCATGAACCCATTCCTGATGGCGCCGCCCGCGCTACCCGCCGCCTCGGCCGCGCCCTACCTCCACAAGATCCCGTCCTTGCTGGGCTGATGGCTGCTGCTGGCCCACCTCGCCGCTGCCTCCTGACCCGCAAGTCAGCACCCGTGACCTACTGCCGCCTTGCTCTCCCTTCCTTAACGTGAAGCCAAAGATTCCTTCGTCCACACCGTTACAGGAAGTTCCCACCCGTGACCTGTGATGAGCCTTGACCCCAGGCATCAAGCCGGTACGGACTCTTTGCCAGTCATTATCTAGTCCCATTTAGACTGACCTTCAGCCTTGGTCAGCAAGCCTTTGAATATCTCCACCAAGCGACTTGAAGAACCTGTTGCTTTGCCTTTTCCCACGGTGACAATGTGCGTTGGTGACCGCTGGCTCCGGCCCCATTCCTTCTGCTTCTTGGACCCTTTTTTTGAACGTGAGCGGGGGGTGGAGGCAGACAGGGCCAAACTTCGCTAATCTAATCTACCCAGCTCGTCAGCGGGAGAAGCAGCTGTGGAGGAAAAGTTAACTCTCACCTCCTGCCGGCGAATAGCCACCAGATTTCCCACAGCCATAACCCCGTGATGCCAGAACCACAGTCCGGATTTTGTGTGTGGCTCCCTCGGCGAGGTCATCAAACGGCTGCTGCGTGAGCCTGGCTCTCTGGAACAACTTGGGACACCCCGGCCGTCAACGGGGATGCGCAGCTGCCGCCCTCCTGCTGCCCTCCTTCGTGTAACCATCGATCTGAAGCTGTCTCCAGGTCATATTCAGGCTTTGTAGTTTTCTCTCGTTAACTGAGATACAACTGGAAGAAAGATAACGCCAAAGAAGCTTTCTCCAGTGTGGGAGAATCAGCGCCACGTTCGTCCAAACAGCAGGAAAAAGAATCAACGTAGTTCTTCGAGAGGCCGGTTCGCTGGCGAGGTCGACCGAGGAGAAGTGATGACACCAAACTACCTACCCTGTCCACCTCACTAACCAGTCTCGTACACGAAACGGGAATCGGCGCGAATACTCTACAAGTTGACAGCAACGGATCAATCCATAATAATGAAGGATATTAAAATAGGACCAACGATAATTACAGCCGCTCCCAGTGAATCCGAAAAATCCGATAAACCCGTGAAAATATGGACCCTGGCGGTGGCCACACCCAGTGTGTCAGCTCTTGGCTGCCTCCGTCTCCGGGGAGGTGGTTGCGCTCCATCTCCCGCTAACCTGAAGACTACGTTTTTCCGGGGGCGCACACAGCTCCGACCAGCAGCCCCAGTGGCGGCCCGGCCCGTGCTCCGGAAACCCGCCAGGATTGTTATTTCTTGTAATTATTAGAGTCAATACAAGTTGTTATGTTGTCATTGTTGCCGTGCGTGCAGCGTGGTTGTCGCCTAGAAATGTCTAGTCACGTTAGAATTATCACTGTGAGATGTTGTACATACTGTGTATATGATCTGTGTGTATATGATGTGTATACGATGTATATAATGTAAGTAGATGAATCACAAGTAGATCCTGGCACTGTTGTTCTTATCTCCCGGAAGCGACGTCATCAATATGGCCGACGTTTTCACTCTCAGGAAGTGACGTCACCAACATGGCCGACATTGTTGTTATCTAAAATTAACGTCGTCAGAATGACTGAAAATGTTATTACTCTGGGAAGGACATCGTGATATTCTTGTTCTATAGGAGTGACGTCAACAATACGGCCAACCTGCATAACCTGTTCCCGAAGAACTAATGCAAACAGATGGTGATGACCAATAGGTGGTAGTGATGACCAGCTGCAAGTTGTGATGACCAGCTGCAGGTGGTAATGACCAGCTGCAAGTGGTGATGACCAGCTGCAAATGGTGATGACTAGCTACAGGTGGTGGTCAGGTCAGGTCAGTCTCTAGTACAAGGGGCACACCCCAAGTCAGAAGGAAAATTTTAACATTACTATATAAAGTTGGTCCTGTTAGCAGAGGCCAGACCTGGAGTACCAATAATACTGTAAACAGCGAGTTCAGCCAATCAGGGCACACTAGTCACAGCAGAAATGACGTCATCCCTTAAATGGACCTATCAGAGAGGAGATTATGATCGACGTCAGAGATGACAGAACATGGGCTCAACCAACCAAATAGCTAGACCAGTCTAACATCATAGATGTAAATAGATGTGCTTATCCAGTCACAAGGCAGGCTGACGCGCCCTGTCTGTCAGCTGTTAAAATGAGTGGATTTTTAGTGCCGAACACCCGAAGCCTGACTGCTAGTGCCCGGGACAATTCGTATAATAAAATTGATTACACCCTCACATCTCTGTTTTATTGACCTTTTCCTCAACCCACCTCCAGCTGAGAGCGGATTGCGAGGGGTGATTCTTTTAATCCAGCTCTCCCTGCTTTACAAAAGATACAACATAGTGGCCATACTGCAACAAACACAGGCTTTTAAACGCCGCACCAAAATCCAGCTCTTGGTCTGCCAGAGAGGAAAAGTAATTGAAACGCCCTGGATCCCACGCTGAAAAAAAATGTGAGCTAACCCGAGTCCATCAGAGGTTCTTCCTGCTGCCAGAAATTGTAGCATTTTCTTTCCAGCAGTAAATAAAGTTTCGGTGTCAGATATTTTATGCGGCCAGGCTGGGATTGCGCCCCCGAAAATCTCTACCCTTTGGTGTATCGGTAAATCTGTTTCACTTTTCGAAAAACATTATTCCACGCTAGAGCACTCAGCGCCCTCTCCTTCTGTTAATTCTCACACACTGCCACCCTCACCACCCTACAAATTTTAACATTTTCTCTAACAGATGCCCCTCAACGATATATTCCTTATGTTATATATATTAGAATCAAGAATACTACTCTTGCAAAAGACGACGTAATGCGTATATCATAAGATACGATTTAAGCGCCTTACAAATGGTTATGAGCAATGTGGTGGCGCGTGGCAACTCGGTAATCCATTCTTTTTAATCCAGACGACCGACCGGGGTGTGAACTCGAATGGGCGGCAGCGTCCGAACCCCTCTTTTCTCTATGTACGTTAAGGCTTACCTCTCTACCTGTACAGCTATCGTCACGGGTTTTCCCATCGTTAACCGTAAAGTCAGACACTTAACACTGCGTGATGAAACAGAGGTTCTTAACTGGAGCATTTCTATGGAGAGTATTGACCGGTGGGGCAAGCCTAGGTCAGCAGGAGGCCAGTTCGGACATGACAAGATCTGCGGGGCCCGGACACGAAGATTATGCGATATTAAAACCTTCGTCCATTGATTCCGCCGCGTATTAGCCTCCATCAGAAATAAATCCGTGGCCAGGCTGTTTATAGAACCATGCCGGGGAATGTTCAGAGGATGAGCCCGGCGGATGGGGAGGTGGGGGATCATCAAAGGTTATAATGAGGCCGTAAACAATTGGCGCAAAACAAGCTACTCGGAGGTTTGTTGGCGCGCATGGATGTTTGGCTGTTTGGACAAGTTTGTTGATAGAGCTTTCTAGTTGGTGGGAATTATTAATTGTCTTTTCTCCCGCTCGCAGGATCTGTCAATAGCCGGTGGCAGGTGTGGTAAACAAGGCAGACTAGCGGAGAGCAAGTCCCATGAATGCCGGAGTGAGCACCGCACTCGGCTGGGAATCTGTTATTGTGTGTGTGGACAATCACACGTTGGGCCTCGAGCCTTACGCCGGGTGGAGCGCCTCTCTCCACCCGCCACCACGAGACTCTTGAGGCAACAGAATAATTAGAAGAGTCTCTGCCGGCCCCTCACTTAACCTGGTAACGATCCACGCGATGATTGACGCGCCGTGCATCAGTAACTCTTTACTGAGATAATAATGACAGAGAAAACACTAATCTCAACCAGCCAGTTACGCCCAGAGAGCGGCTGCCAATCTTATTACATTCGTACACACTTACAAACAAAGAGGAAAACTAATATACATATATGAGAAAGATCCGAGTCAGACCAATTACAACACGGACGGAAGTTTGAAGTCCCTAGATTGTGTGTGGCTTCGGTGCATTAGAAATGACAGCTGGAGGGGCACCTCACCAGGCAGGTGGGTATGGCAGGGATCACGGGGCACCTCACCAACTCACCTGCTACCCCCTCTGGTTTGCCTGATCTTGCAGAAGGGGACAGTTAACTTGGCTGGTTTACTCAAATTTGGTTTACGTGAACCGGTGATTTTCTTCCTGGTGGTTTACTCGACCTGCTGGTTTACCAGGCCGAACCAGCCATCCAAAGATTCTACCGGCGAGTGAGGGTTGGCACCTGGCGCACGTGAAGCGGCGGGACACAGCGCGAAGGACAACGGGGCACGGGAGGACGGGGGTGTGGAGGGCGGCGCGGCAAAGGGCGCGGTGCGGTACGGGATGGCCAGCTGACAACACGTCCCTCTCAGCAGCAGCTCCTTTCCTGTCCAGGTCTTCGCCAGACGAAAGCAATTTATCATCAGTCACGCCACAGCTTACGTGCAATGGGGTCTGAATAACCTCAAGTACTAACCATCTCAGAGAAAAACATCTGTACTACTACTATCACTGCTACTACTACTACTACTACTACTATCATCATGAAGGGCATCTGTGGTCCAATTCCCAGGCCAAAAGCTATATCAGCTAACGAAGTGTACGTCACACGCGGTAATTACACGTACTTATAAACCAGTTACTGCAGAAATTTATATGATATTCCAGCAACAAGATCACATCTCACAACTGAGGACTCGGATGTTGACGTGAGAAAGACATTAAGGTAAACAAGTACCCAAAATTCAAGCTCTCGTAACTATGAAACTGTGTCGAAGAAACTAACCGGAAAACCACCAAACGAGCAGTTGTCTTTACTGCTATCGAGGTCAGGTCAGTAGTTGACAAAACGAGCAGTTGTCCTTACGGCTGTCGAGGTCAGGTCAGGTCAGTAGTTGAGATTGTCTGAGATAGGATTTTTTGTCTTATTTAACTTGAACCGTGGGGGCGTGGCACTCAGCTATGCTCTACCGGTAAACTATTATAAACCCAAATCCTTCTTCATACCATACTGCAGGCCACGACAGGATGTACACCGTAGTTTATAGATATAACTTAGAGAATTGGATGAACGGAAAAACAGACGAGATACAAATGAATAAAACTTAACATTCATATCAATTACCTGGAAACAGTAATGGAGCGTCCCATTTTCTGTCAACCAATTTTTTTATTGGGACTTGTTTCTCATTTCATAATGTTTTCGTAAACAGTACATGAAGTCTTATTGCGCCATACACTTCAGCAGCTTCAGGATTTATCACATGCATAAGATACTGCCACTACAACAGTGACTTTATACCCATAATGCACCGAAGTAAACAAGTGAAGGTTATGTTTTGGGGGTAGTGTTCGAGAGCTGACCCTGGCGTCAGGTCCAACTCAAAGGACGGCATATTGCATGGCAAGTCAACTACAGTTGAACTCGGACGACGACGTCAGGTAAACACGCTCCAACAGCTGATCCAACCCTCGTTTCAAGTCTTTGCACAAATTCTTCTCTAAAGTGTTTTACAAATAGGAGATGATGCCATGAGTAGGAGGATATGTGCAATGATCATGACGGATGATCATGAAGTATGCAGCAAGAGGCCAGCACCTGACAGCCCTCCACAGACTCCACAGGAATGTGATCAACTTTACCAATATTTATTGGTCCTCATCATCAACATTGAATATGTTGATAAGTCGAAATTCTCTCCTCTCTCTCTCTCTCTCTCTCTCTCTCTCTCTCTCTCTCTCTCTCTCTCTCTCTGCAATTTACTAGCCAGTATGGGTAATGCAGTAAACACGAAGAAATTCTTTCACCACCAGAGCCATCAACATCCTTACCCCCCACCACCATAACGCCACCAACGCAACCATAATCGCCATACCCGTCACAATCGCCACCGCCAGCATCCTCCACACCTCCACCATATCGAACGTGTCACCATCACCATCCCTCACGCCCTCCAACGCCACCACCACCAAGCCAGCGCCACCCATAAGTTTACTCTTCACCTCCTCCAGAACACCAGCGAGCCTTGCTGTAGAGTCTGTTGATTCTGTTAATTATTCCTTGGCCCGTCGCCCTCGGCCGATTATAATAAGCTAGTGTTTGGCCAGCCCTTGAGGCCACCATCGGGGGCAAGTCTTGGCCAGCCCTTGAGGCCATCACGAGGAAACAATTTATGCCAGCTCTTGAATCCAGCACCGAGAAGCAGTCACATCTAGATGGCGTCAGGAACAAACGAACTATGGCTTCATTTACAAACGCCCTGTCTCTACCTGTCATTCATCACGCACAGATACCACAACCTACCACAAAACACAGCCGAGTCTCACAGACACCGCAGTCTATCGTCCACAGCCAAGTCCCACTGACTACTCCATAATTCATATTGACCGCTTAGGATGCCCAGGTTTAGCACATCAATCTCCATCCACTCCATCCAGTGCACGCCTTTCATCCTCCTTATTGTTCAGGCCCCGATTCCCCAAACCTTCTCTACTTCATCCTGACATCTCGGTCTCCCCTTCTCTCTTGTTCCCTTCACTTCTGACGTATAGATTCGCATTGTCTCTCTCTTCACTCATCCTCTCCATATGTGAGAGCTGCTTCAGCATAATTGGTCGGCCCTTTAAATCAGGCTGCTCTTACTTCCACAGCTCTCTGACAGCATTACTTTTCACGTGATGAGCTCTCCTGCTTCCACATACCGTCCTCAGGCATTTCACTTACAGCACTAACACCCACTTCATTTCCTGTATGTTTAACACCCACGACTCTCATCCAAGCAACACTGTCGGGACTACTATGCCTACGAACATACTCATCTTTGTCCTACCAGACACACACACAACTCTCCTTTCACACACCCCTCAATTCACTCGAGAGTTTTACATCCTCTTACATTCCACCACCAACATTAGCCCACCGTGTTTCCATGTGCTACTGTGTATACTCCCAGGTACATGATACACTCCACTTCCACCAGGTTCCCCTCACTTTAGCGCAGACCCTCCTGTCTCATCCCCTTCGTACCTCACAAGCTTACATTTCTTCACATTAACATCACACTTAACATCTACCACACACTCTCCCAGCCTTCTGAGTCCGCCGCCAGAACCGTGTCTTTCGCACACGGGAGATGAATTGCCACCGATGTCCCTTAGCCCCACCTGCAGCACAGCAAGGACTCGTTCTTAGTTCCAAAACCCTTAAATCTATCTCCCTCACCCATCCGCCCATAAACAGATTAAACAGCCACGGTGTCGTCATAACCTTGCTGTACACCCACCTTCACCAGGACCCACTCACCGTACTCGCCCAAAAGCCTCACGTCTCTGGTAGCAGCTCCTCACTGCATTTAGTATCTTTCCATTTACCCAACTTATCTGGGACTCCTTCCATACGGCATCTCTGTCCGCTCTCTTACTGTCACCTCATTTGTCCCGTTATTATCTTCACAGTTTCATCTATAGCATTTCTTATGCTCTGATATTCATCGATATTCTATCTCCGACTTTCTCGTTTCCCTTCTTATTAAGTTCACACACCTTTCTCGTCACTTCCTTATATATAAATCATACTTGATCATCATTTCCCGTGTTGGCGAGGCAGCGCCAGAAACAGACGAAGAAAGACTACATCCACTCACACCCATTCAATAGCTTTTATGTGTAAAGCATATATATATAAATTTTTTGATGTAATCGTGCACTGCAGTCCATGCAGTTGAGTAGAGAAGAGCGGCAGCACAACACAAAACGTATATAAATAAAGATAACCACATGAACGTTGCCTGTGAGCTACAGTGGGACATGGTAGTAAAACATGGCCCGCTCTGCGCCTCCCTGATCGTCTATTTCCCTTTATAGATAAAGATTACGGTGATGCCGCTCATCTCATTCACAGCGTTTCTCCACAGCTCCAGCCACGTGGCTTCACTCTGTCATACAACACACTCGCTGTGTAATACTTAAAAGGATGTATCGCACGATCCTTACCCTAGAAAAGCCTTCGTACACAGACTGGGGAGGAAGCGCGGGAAAAAACGGAAATCATCGTACTGGGAACTCTGGTGTCGGCCTGACATCGGCTTATTTACAGATTTGTTGAGTCCATCATTCGCCACCGTTTCCCGTAGCATTTTCCCCCCCAGGGGATTGCAGATGAAAAGGCACAACAATTACCTCCCGTGCAGTAGTCACAGTTTCAGGCAGGAAGTCGCTAGTAATTAAGGAACAGTCATCATTATTTAGGGGTCAGTCAATACTGGTCGATGTATAAATAGTTATGTTCATCCCCGGAGGGCGGGTGGGGACGCTGAGGTGACC
>JAUUDW010000043.1:337758-351133 GCA_032361385.1 Panulirus guttatus
TTCATATATATATATATATATATATATATATATATATATATATATATATATATGAGAGAGAGAGAGACCTTTACGTCAAAGTTAAAGGGATATTTTCTCTTTTCACATGTATCTGTGAATAATGCTGTCCAGACTTCGTTAGAACGACAGTAAGGAGCGCCCTGGCAACACAGCACAGGACGAGCGGCCGAGGGGGGGAGACCAGTCCGTCCGTAGTGTGGGGGGGGGGTTGGAGCGAGAGGAACGTTAAGTCCGGACGAGCGACGAATGGATGATGATGTCAACACTAACAGCATCCCGGGGCTGGGTGGCGCCGTCGTGAAGGGATATACTCATAAAAGCATCAGCCAAAAGCTGAAGACCCGATGGAGGGAATAGGGATTGGCATTCGCATTCTCTGAAAGTCCCCTTCATTAACTGCCTCGTGTTTCCGCATGGTCGTCACTCGATAACCAACTCGCCAGTTACTCAAACCCGAAAAGGATATCTCACTCGCCTCTCTCTCTCTCTCTC
The DNA here is from genome assembly GCA_032361385.1 of Panulirus guttatus. Lineage (NCBI taxonomy): Eukaryota > Metazoa > Arthropoda > Malacostraca > Decapoda > Palinuridae > Panulirus > Panulirus guttatus. The sequence continues at coordinate 338,272 of JAUUDW010000043.1, forward strand.
TCTCTCTTCCCCGCTTACTGACTGCCCTACGACTAAGTTGCCCTACTGCAGGCGGGCGCGTCCGCGAGGGAAGAGCAAACAATGCGCCTCAACCCAGCTGGTCCGTATCAGCTGTTATAAGTACACTATAAGTGGGGCTGTCAGCTACCGTATGTCCTGTGGCGAGTCGGCTGACAGACTTCCATTATCTCATGAGAGCTGCAGCAATCTTCCGGACTCCCGTGGAGGTCGGTAAGACTTAGTCTTACCCGCTCCCTCTCCTTCCCTTCCCCTCCCCCAACAGCTCCCTCTGAACTTTGTCAGAACTTAAGAAACCACCACGACAGAAAGCTTGATCCTTTCAGAAGCGGCGAAAACCCGAAGACCGCTAAAGCTTCCTAGAAAACCTGTATATATGATCCGTCGGACACGTCAGAGCCCTGCGGGAACCGGCAGACCTCGCCAGAACCCGATGGAACCGGCCACATCCCGCCGTCATCTGACTAAGGCAACAAAGAACCCTACTGGTTCGCCACCAACCAGGCCAGCAGTAGTGTCACTAACCAGGAGCCTGGTGGGGTCAGGGGAGGCCCTAGTCTCTCAGGCGCTATCTTAAGTGTTCGCTTCCGTTCCTCTCACCTTATTCACGACGGCCCTAATTCCTTGACCCGTCTGTCTCGCCACCTTGGCCCTACTCCTCCGTCATCGCCGATCTCCCTCTGTCTCGTTCGGTCTGTCTGCCTGCCTCTTTCTTCACCATGGATCTTCTCGTCTTTGTTCCCAGCTCCACCATTTGCCTCATGAAATCTACCTCCTCGTTTCAAGGTCCTCTCTGTAACCTCTCCCTCCAGTAGACACATCTATCTACCCGTTCCTCTTATCCAAGCCTGCCTCTCCTCTCTCCCACCTCTCTCTCCTCAGTCCTCTGTGTGTGCCCCTACAGACAAGTGGGTCCCTCCCCTTCCTCCCCCTAGCCCATGTTATCAGCCAAGGGGTTTGGGTTATTACTCCCTACCACTCAGAGCCACTAAGGATCCCACCACCACTTGTGTCAGGCAGCGGCGCACTGTGGGAGACGCCGAGGGCTTCTGGCTCTGCGGCCGACCACTTGGGACATCCTACCCTGTAGCCGACCACATGGGACACCCTACTGGACCTATTACTGGCTACTTTCAGATAAATGAATGACTCTCCAAGAGGCTAGGAACAACACACAGCTCTTGTAACAGGGAGTTAGAATCCCTCAGCTCTGCCAGTGACTTTATGAATAGCTAAAAGAATGACGGTCATTAATGTAACTAAACTGTTCAAGACCATTAGGTCCATCACCGACTTTTTGAGTGGTTCGGACTGACAGCCTGCTCCTCTGGCGACACCTCGAGACAGGAGGTAAGCAAGGCTGTCTGTCTGTCAGGCCCGCGAATCCTCCGTCCTTTCCAGGTCCCGTCCGGCCGTGACTACACTGGCGCCTGCGACCCAGGTAACACACAAGTGGTTGTCTCGTGGGCAGGTTTACGGAGTGAACTGTTCGCCTCTTGGCTGGGATCATGATCCTCTCTGCCACTCGCATCATGATCCCCGGGACCTCAGGTTGACATCTTCACCTGTCAGGACGTTTATGCCTCGTTTACTACCAGTATCATACATGTCACTTTCTGTTTTCAAATTTTACGTACGAATGAATTACTTGTTGCCGGTGATAATCCAGAATAGAATACATGTATAGTTAACTTTCTCGTAGCCTGATAATTAGGAAAGATTATCCCGATGTGAATGAAGGAATCTGCCTTGCCTCTCACTAACTGTGTGAATAAGACAGTTGACTGTTTACTCAGAACTTGGAGTTTCTGAATGTATGATCACGTCTGGTGGGGGTTCTTCGAAGAATGATGAATTCGTTTGAGTTACGTTTACTTCCGTGCAGCATCCTCTTGCCTTTGCTGAAATTGTGGAGCAGCAGTTAAGACACTCAGTCCCCATCCTATAATGAGACCAACTTGTCTGGCATTTAAGATACCAAGAGGACTTGGGTCATTTGCGACCTCCGCTGGCCCGCGTAGGAAACACCCGGTTAATCCTCAACGCGCGGGTGCGTCACTTGCAGCGTAATGGTCGTTTCGTTCTCTCATTCCTCGTCACTGTCGTGTTAACCCTCCCTAGTGTTAGGCCGCCACCCTCCACGCTAGAAGATTCCTTCCACTGTGTACACACTTCCGCTACCACGTGTCGGTACAACGGTGTCTGGTCACAGCCTCGCAACCGTGTAAAGTCTGTGAGTTTGTTGCCGTGACCCACTGCCTTTACTGAGGTCAGGCTCCCCTCATACCTCGCTCGGACGCAAAAAAAAAGAGAGAAAAAAGTTAAGAAAAAATAAAATGATGCAAGCACTCATAAGCAAGCATGAGCGGCCGCAAGCAACCTCTTCCTGACGTTAACGGGCGCTGGGTCTACGACAGATATCGCCGCTAAAGTCGGATTACGACACTGGATCAGGCTCATAGATAATCCAGCAGGAGTGCTTGAAGGCAAGTGAACCGACCAGTCGGTAAGCAGGGCAGCAGGCCGGAGAGCAGGCAGTGCAGCAAGCAGGACACTATGCAGGTCAGCAGAGAAGACATCAAGCAAGTTGTCGAAGGATGCCTTCGATTCCTGGAGTGATAAGGCGAACCTGGCAGGAAAAGAACGAGAAACGCGACATAATATTGAATGTATTGCATCACGAACCCATCATCGCATCACCCAGGGGAACTAGAGCAGTTCCAGCAACCTTCGTATCACTGGCATCCTACTGCGCTACGCTAAGTAGCAGGGACTATGGACTCCTTTGAAGCAGGTAATTCTCGGACACACACACACTCACACACACAGATGGTGCATCATGAGTGAAATATGGAACTAGTAGAGTCTTTATCCCTATTATGCGTTCGCGCTGGCTACCTTGCCCGGTCGTGAGACATGCCCCCCTCTGCTACACATCCACAATTATTCCTTTTAATAAGATTGAAAATAAAAAAAATGACAGTCGGGATGCGCCGCTTTACCTTCCACAGATCGGCCAGGGATGATGAGCACCTTGGGGCAACATACTCTCTCGTCCGCAGCCCGCGAGTTTCGAACTCAGGGAGGCGAGATGACAAAGAGTGCAGCCCGGCATCCAGCGCGCCCCCGTTTGGAACTGTCTCCATTTATGTGATGGCAGACATGAAATGCTCAGGCACCACTTTTCACCCGCCAGTTTATCGTCGCTGTGGAGGAAGGGAGGGAGGGAGAAAATGGCCAAGATGTATGAGCACATCTGATTTTGTTAACAATTTTTTTCAGCATGATTTTTAAAAACCCGCACAGCGTCCATAGCCAGTGAGAGCGCGACGCGTTATCACGTCATGTCCGCCGTCCAATCAGAGTCCCTCGCGAGTTGCCACGGAAGAGGTCGTTCGGTGTTGCAGGTGCAAATTCTACCAACCGGGACTCGTTTAATTTTCTCTCTTTTTTCCCCCCTTCGCTCTCGACGTTTTCTTGCATTTTTTTCCTTGCGTTTTTTAACGATGCTGTACAAGGAGTGCGACTGGACTGGAGCTTAAAGCTCACTCGGCGGTGGAGGAGACGATACAAAGAGATAAAGGACGTCAGAAGATAAGCAAGACGTATTGGATCATGGTGATAGAGAGGTGTCAGTCGAGGATAAGGCCATCCACGTAGGCAGTGTAATGGAGGGAGGAGATGTCTCTGCAGTGTTGCGAAACCTGCGATGATTTTGTCAGTGTATCGTAACGGCATTTGAGACATCGAAAGCTGGAATTCTGAAGGGACTTCATTAAGTGATCGTGATGTTATGAGTTGTTGCAACTTGGACCAACCAGTGACGATGGCAGGTTGGTGAATATTGCTGTACCTGACGGTTGATCACCTGAGGAATGTTCAGGAGTAAGGCTGCCATATGGAGGGTCGAGAACAGCAAGAGGTAATGAGAATGTAAGAAAAAGTAGCGTATAAAAAGGCCGTAGAAAAAATGTGAAATGAAATACGAGTAAAGAGCAACATCAGTGATACGTTAGAGAAGGGGGAATAAATAATACCAGGAAAGAGGAGTGTTCGATGCTGATGAACTACTGGTGAACGGACAGTGGAGGAAATGAATAAAAAGCTTTATTCAATGAAATGAGTTTTGAAGGTGTTGCCTCATTTCCAGTGCCTGTACACTCGGCCTGCAGAAGCTCTCTGGCACCGGCCTGACGTTGCCCAGGTCTTAGGGTGCAGCTGTACGGGAGAGGTGGCCTCGCAGGGCCCCTCGCTGCCGTAGCTTTGACATCCCATCGGTGGTGTACCGGACGGGAGGCGGCTGACGTTCCGTAGTTCGGAGAGAATGTGGCGGCTACCGGGTTGTGCTGTAGAGGGAGGCGAGAGAGAGAGAGAGAGAGAGAGAGAGAGAGAGAGAGAGAGAGAGAGAGGGACGGCCGATCGAGATCCTGCAGGAGGTGCTGTAGAAGGCTGCGATAACTCACGAGGCCATCGTCGGCAGAGGTTGGAGTCAGTGGCCTGATTGTAAAGTGACTGTTTGACCGATGGTGGCGGCTGCTGCAGGGGTAATGAAGGGGCATTTCAAGTGGGCGTCCCCGCCAAATCCATTACAACGGACTGTGATGACCTCCTGTAGTGAAGGTCAAGTTTGTGTATCTAATACGGGTACCTGAGTGATAATACTGGGTCAGATGATGTCACGCGAGATCCTTTGTCAATCCTGACAGCGACTCGGGTATGTACTAAACCACTGCATGAGATGAAGGACCCCGGTATCTGACGTGTATTTCCAAATCACGGTAGATGCAAATACATTTGAGAATATTCCAGTGTTCTCCATACGATGACTGGTGACCGCCCAGGTGAGGATGTTGGTGGCTAGGATAGGTAGGGTCTTGTGTGAGGTGGTCCCGACGTGGGCCGACCAGCCAGCTGGTCGGGGGAAGCCAAAATGATTGCAGGAATGAGGCGCCGCGATAATTGAAACTAAACGATAACCTCCCACTACAGGATGATGAAGACCTCGTTAACTTAACGAGGGGGGAAAAAAACGGCCAAGATTTAATAGATGTTCTGGAACATAAGTCAAACGTTTTGTACCACAGACGAAATTGTTTTCCTCATGGTTAAGAATGCAGAACCCTCTCTCTTTCTCGGCGATTGTCTCTTTCTTACGACTCGGCATTTGACGCTAGTTGCCTCGGTCATATAGAAAAAAATTTCCACTGGCTCTCACTCACACGAAGCGAGCGTAAACGTACGACGAGAGAGAGATAAGTCTGGGATGAGGCTGGGACAAACATGGTAGCCTTACCCCATCAGCGGCTCAGTAATGGACACATTTGCCAACGTTTAGATTCGAATCAGGCGGAGTGGCCGAGGCCAACATGATATATCAAGGCAGAAAAACATTCCTTCACCTCTCGGACACATTCATGGTTGATAAGTGCAGGCCCCAGGCCGTCATCTGGATGCAGTGGCCTCTCTAACCTGGAACGAAGGCCCCCCCGTGAGGCGCGCGCGCGCGCACACACACACACACACACACACACACACACACACACACACACACACACACACACACACATACTCACTTCGGCCAACAAACAAAGTTGGAAAGAATACGTCTATACCATCATTAAATCCCTCAACTATCGTCTGTACATTCTTCGAGCACTCAAGACAACTGGGCCTCCTGAATTTAACTAAAGAACATCTTCAAAACTCCAATTCGTCCCAGACTCACCTCTGCCTCTCCCGCCTCCTCCGCCTGTTCTTCCTCCATGTCTAGCGCACACCAGGGGTATAGTACGTCTCAACATTATCGTATGGTTGCGAGGCATGGGCTGCAGACAGGGTTGTACGGAGGAGGGTGGATGTGTTGGAAATGAAATGTTTGAGGACAATATGTGGTGTGAGGTTGTTGGATCGGATAAGTAATAAAAGGCTATGAGAGATGTGTGGTAATAAAAAGTGTGGTTGAGAGAGCAGAAGAGACTGTGTTGAAATGGTTTGGACATCTGGAGAGGATGAGTGAGGAAAGGTTGACAAAGAGGATACATGTAACAGAAGTGGAGGCAACAAGGACAGGGAGACCAAACTGAAGATGGAAAGATGAAGCGAAACAGATTTTAAGTGACTGGGGTCTGAACATGCAGGAGGGTGAATAGGGTGCGAGAGATAGAATGAACTGGAACGATTTGGTATACCGGGGTCGACGTGCTGTCAATGGACTGAACCAGGGCAAGTGAAGCGTTAGGGGTAAACCATGGAAAGGTGTGTGTGGCCTTGATGTGGACAGGGAGCTGTGGTTTCGGTGCATTACACATGACAGCTAGAGACCGAGTGTGAGCGAATGAGGCCTTTCTTCGTCTGTTCCTGGCGCCACACACGGCAACATTTGTGCCGCCCTCGCGTTGCAGGAGCACCTGACACAGAACAAACATCACGACGCAAAGACGTTGATGTCACTTACGTACGTCGCCAAGTGGAAGATACGGAAAGACGCTTCGGTGTAGGGGCGACGGGTCGCGAAGGAGGAGGGCCGCGCGCCGCCGCCGCATCGACCAACTTCCACGACTGCGACTGCGGCCGGGGAAGGTGGTTTGTGAACCGCATGAGGGAGGAGGATTTAAGATCCCTAGTAGTTTAAAGACGGTGTTTTGGGGGAGTGGGACTAAGAAGCCCCTGTGCAAGTGGAGCACTGAGTACCCCTTCAGGTACAGTAGAGGTCACCAGTTGTATTACTGAGCCACAAGTCCTGGAGGTGAGGGCGGGCCAGCAAGCCCAGCCACATTACCTTAAAAGTTATCATGGTAACGTTCCAGGCCTGGCGGCCGGTGGGTACCACCTCCTCCTCACTGCTGCACTTCCAGGCTTCTCTCTTCAGTTCCAGAGTCTGCTCCCTTCCGTAGTTCCCGCCCACGTTTCCCCTCCTAGCTCTTGTCACCGACCCCCTTCCCCTTCCTAGCACCTGCTTCCCACACATCTCGACGTACATCTCTCAGCCAACCCTTCGATATCTCCGCCCAGCTCCTGGTGCTCGCTCCTAGCGTGGACACCTCTAAGCACTTAGCAGTTTTTCTCCCCCAGCGTCTTCTAGCTCCTTGCAGCATCTTAGCTAACGTCCTCTTCTTAATCCCATTCAACGAACTGCAGGAAAACATGTCAAACAAAATATCAAGTGTGATTAGAGCCGTCCGTCCGTTATGGAGAGTCCCACGTCCCTCACGGGTTCCCAGACCCAATCAGACCCAACCAGTCCTTGGGGAAAAGGTCGGTAGTTCTTGGGGAAACGCTAGTTTTAACTTTTCAGGGAAGCGAAGGAGGGACAGCTGTATAAATGAAATATTGAATCAGTATTAAGGGGTTAGACTGAAGGTGTCGTCACTCACGAGAGAAACCGTTTGATCACACATCTGTCGGCCACAGGAATATCCCGGATGGAACAGCTCACGTATCTGTGGCAATGTCGCGTTACAGTTCTCTTCGTTAGACTCATCAGCTGTGGCTGTGGCACGGGGCCTCCTCCTCATGACGGCTTGAAGCCAGGACGAGCTGTGCCCCCGGTGAGCCGGGAGGTGGGCGCACAATGTGCTACACATGTACAGACGTATCACACAGTATTACAAAATTTAATTCTACAGTCGTTTATATTCTGCAGTGTAACCTCACCCCGCCACACTTACACTCCAACCACCTATGATTATGCTGTTGCGGCTGTCACATCAGTACACTATATGAATACCTCGAATATCCTCCGCTTGATTATATTGGCGAATTTATAACCTGGTAGACAGCAGGCGTCCCGTGGGGCCAGCAGCCAACGGAGCCGGGCTCCTCGTCCAGCGCACACACACACACACACTTTACCCGTTCTAGTCCCGGTTTTTAGTCTCTTCCTTGGCCTATTTTGATTTGACATGACCTTGTGATGAAAATCAATTCCTTTGGTCTCTTCCTCATACATCTGTGGGACGGCATCATTCAGGTCAGACGGTATTAATTTTCCCCCGTTGTTGGGACTGTCAGATTGCCACGCAGGGATCACGTTCTGTCTGATTACTGTAAGGATCTCCTTCTCCGTGTGTCCTTGCGGCCTTCCTGATGCCAGGGGTTACGGAGGCATCTCCTTCCCCTTTCTCCCTCGCTCTCTCAGAATAGCAAACATCCAGCATGCAAGACGAGCTCTGAAATTTTCATCTTAGATTTAAAAGCTCATTGGTTATCACCATCAGGGTCGTGCGTGGCATTTGGTGTTTACACCTGGGGTAAAAGATTTACTTGATAGTGGACACATGAATAAAAGGATGACGTATGCAAGGCATATCAACTGAAATATAATGAAATCAGAAGAACCATAATAAAAAGATCACAACCCCCAGGACAGCCCCGGAGGTTTGTGATTTATGACCCTCCCCCCCCTCCCCCCCCCGGAAGGGTCGTAACTAAACAGGATAACCTGAAGGAGGCTGAGGTGTGGGTACTCACTGGCAATGCCCTGTAGGCCCATGGAGTCGTAGTGGCGCCACATCCCGTGGTTCATCTGGGCGTACGCTTGGTATGGGCTAATGGGCGCCTGCAGGCCCTGGCTCCCGGCGCCCTGCAGGTAGCCCTCGCGCCCGCAGTTGAAGCCCAGGGGCGAGGAGAAGGTCTGGTCGGTGGGAGGGGCGGTGGGCGCCAGGCCGGTGTGGGCGGGGGTCTGCCACATGGACGGCGAGGGCGTCGAGGGCTGCACCAGCTGGGCCGAGTACGAGTTGTAGGGGAGCATATGCGTGTGGGCGTGCGAGGTGTACATGGAGGGCGTGAGGAGGTTCTGGCCGCCCTCCTGCCCGTACCCGCCCGCGCTGCCCGGGGGGAACATGGCTGGGAACTCCACCCCGACTGATTCCCGCCCACCGCGCCCACAACCTCTTCCCTCCGGCTGTGGCCCGGCCTCGAGCTCTGAGCACCGACCGCCCGGGTCAGCAGACAGGTCTTGACACGGGGCACAGACACATATACACACACACGCGCGCGCCAGCCACAGGCGTGGGGGCCACGGACGTCAGCCGCGGACCTGGGGCCACAGCGGAACACAAGAGCGCCACACAACACAAGACACGAGGAAGTGAGGAAGGCACGGCGGGATGCCACTTGCGGTGGACTACTGCCCTACGGACTCCCAGGGAAGGCAAGGTCTGGGTTCACCGTACACGCGGGCATACGACACAGCAGCTGTTCGCCTCACAGACAGAAGGCACAAGGTGGTGGTCACATGCGATCAGGCGTTCGCTCCAGGGACCAAAGGCGCGACCGGCGTTCACTTCACGGACACACACAAGCAGGACGAGCGTTCTCTCCAAGGACTGGTGCACGAATGACGTTCACTGTCCAGGCAGAAAGAAGGCACAGAGGCGAGGCAGTGGGTTCGTAAGGCACGGGGGGAAGTTCTCGACGGTCTTGGCTCCTGTTGAAGGTAAAGAAAGTGTGTTAGAGGTCAAGGTGGTGCAAAGGAACACAATCTATCCTACGGCCTATATCTGCAGGATTTATCAAAGTCCTATCAACCGTGTGTAAGTGTAGTTAGTGACGTGTGTGTAACGGACCTCAGGCGGAGTAACACGTGGCATATCTTATCACTTACCCTCGTCTTTTCTTGAAGGTAATTACGACAGAAACATTGACATCAGTACAAGATATTTAGGCTGCAGCTGTAAGATAAGGGATGAATTACAACTTGCATTCTGATTCATTTTACACTGACATACATTGGCCTCAGCTCCCTGTGTTAACCCCACCCTCAACGAGGAAAAACCACGACTCCCTTTCCAGCGGTGCGACCGTTCGCATTAGATGATGTGTTTGTACAGAAAAAGAAAAAGAATGAATGCGATGAACCTCGAAGGTCCATTCCAGGGAAGACTAGACAGGCTGTAGCAGAGTGTGGTGAATGTTTACACCACACACCACTCCGTACACTGAGAGGCCAGAGGAAAGGACTTGTAAGACGTGACGAGACTTCAGTCTATCGTAAATGCTGTACAGAAGAATATAAGGGTTAAATTACAGTACTGGTGTGTACCCGTACATCCAAGTTTGTCTTTCTACGTGGATCAGCTGGATGTAAATCGGTTCAGTTTCAGTTTTAATACTTCATTCCTTGATAGAGGAATCGGGACCCTAGTGCCGTCACTAGGTACCCCTGTACGGTAATACCAGTGTAAATTGTCAGAAGATCCAGGCAACGGATAACACACTAGTACGAACCTAATTAATGTAGGGTTCGCGACCTGGTTAGATGACCGGGCGCGAGACGCGCGTGTATAGGGCCAGCAGGCAGGGATGGTCGTCCGTATAACGCGCACAAACGGAGAGAAGCCGGTGGTCAAGAAGTACTGGGCGACCAGCCTAACATGCAACGCGAAAGGAGTTAGCAGGCGAGCAATACAAGGAGGCCGCTGAAGTAGCAGACAAAGCAGGCACCAAATAAAGAAGCAGCCTCCAGGCGTTCAAGGAGGGAACAAGCGATCTAAAAGCACGAGGACACCGAGAGAGAGAGAGAGAGCAGGTGTCAAGAAAGCAAGTTATACACTAACATACGAGCATCACTCACGTATAATACGACCATCGAGGAAACACTGATGCAGGGAAAGTCTGCAAGCAGATAACATTCAGGCAGGACGCAAGCAGTTGAGATAAAGAGAAGCAGCAGGAACTCACACCTTCACTGGCCTTGCCTGGCAAAAGCACACAGGCATGACGGTGTTATATACAGGACACTTGTGAAGCCATGGTTCCAGGTGAGAATTTATCTGTTTTGTGGGAAGCTAAATAGAGCGGGTCAGGCTGGCCGGTTGCTGCCCAAGGCACTCTTCTTACCACCTCCTGCTGCTCCTCCCACAGGCGGCTCCTGCCTGCCATTACGTGTTACTGCGACACATCGGTGTTATCATGTGTTGGGGGTGGTGTTGTGTGGCGTGGTGGTGGTGACGGTGATACATTTGGTTTGTTATATGATAAATCGTTACATGCTGGTGTTACGTGTTGATGATAACTTAAGAGTGGTGTATGGTGCGTTACGTGATGCACGAGTTAACAAATGACACACACGCACACGCACACGAACACACATACGATGAGGAACAGTTCATACAGTTCAAATCATACCTTGGAATCTTGTGCCAGAAATAATCGCCTGGAAATATGCTGACGGAAAGTATTTTAAGTCCAAAGAAAAATGCATAACACAATTCAGGTTGCAAGAGTTATTGCAGGAATGACCGTCGTAAATCAGTGGCCGGCGAGACAAACTGGTCCGCCTCCCTGAGCCATTATAGTCAACATTGACGGGGGGAAAAAAGCGGTGAGATAATGCCACAGAAACGTCTCGTAAATCCTATATTCCCTTCGGTTCAGAACTCCAGCAAGCGGCAGCCATAATTACTGCTCGCGCTAGACTCGTCTGCGCCCTAACTCGGCAACAGAATGTTCATTAAATTCATCTCCATTTAGGGGGAAAAAAAATATCTTTGTTTTACGTAGGAACATAAGAGATCCTCTCCAAGTTCTTACAACATCCCAGAAGAAAAATGAAAATCAGAGAAGCATTTTGTGGCAGGAGATGACGGAGTCGGCACACACTGGAAGGCTTCAGCAGACCGTGCGAGACGGGCAGACGGTAGGAAATTGTAACAGACCACCGCAGGAGATCGTGGGAGACTGGCAGAGAGACCGCAACAGAGGACTGTGGTAGACCGTGGGAACAGAACCGCGACGTGAAATCAAAGGACTCGAAGGTTTTCGTTTTGGGGAGGGACTTCCGTCCCTCCGAAGGGAGGTCTGTCACCGGGCTTCCCTGGTCCTCCCGTGATCCCTTCCGTTGTTTGTTGCCGCTGTTCTCCGTGTATCGTGTCCTGTGCAGCCTGCCTGAAGCCTCTACCCCCCCCTCCCCTGCCCTGTGCAGCTTCCTGAAGCCTCTCCCCGCCCGTCCAGTGCAGCCTGCCTGGACCAGCGGTGGGTGTAAGAGCAGGAGCGAAGAAAAAAGTGACAGGGAGAAAGACAGATGGATGAACGGGGCGACTGAAGACCAGTGGAAGAAGCAGACGTAGTGAGACACTGAACCGGTTCAAGCTGGGGCAGGAGAGAACCAAGCTGGGGCAAGAGTGAACCAAGCTGGGGCAAGAGAGAACCAAGCTGGGGCAGGAGAGAACCAAGCCCAGGCCGTTATGCTCAAGGGTCGTACCGTCGGGCTCATGGTTCGTTCTGTCGTGCTCAAAAGACGTACCGTCGTACTCAAGTACCTTACTATCATCCTCAGCTGTCGTACTAACTTTCCCTTAAGTGATGTACCATCAGTCTCAAGTATCGTACCATCGTCTTCAAGTAACGTACCATCATCCTAAAATATCTTAAAATCCTCCTCAAGTAACGTACCATCGTCCTAAGATATCCTACAATCGTCCCCAAGTAACGTACCATCGTCTTCAAGTAACGTACCATCGTCCCAAAGTAACGTACCATCGTCCTAAATTATCGTACCGTCCTCCTTAATTATCGTACAACCACCTAGACTATCGTACCATCGTCCTCAAGTAACGTACCGCCGTCCTAAAGCATCGTACCATCGTCCTCAAGTCCTAAAACATCGTACCCTCGTCCTGAAGTATCGTACCGTACTCCTTAATTATAGTACCATCGTCCTCAACAGTACTTAAGTCTAGGTCCGGGTTGTGTACGTTACATTTCCCAACCTCCCAGACATGACAGACCGTGTCGCCGGGCCTCGTTACACCACGGGACCCAGCATGGGAGGTGTGGGGAAACAGGAAAGATGGTGGAGCTAAATGAAAAAAAAATATTAAACAAAAAAAAAAAAGTCGACGGC
>JAUUDW010000044.1:5446-17311 GCA_032361385.1 Panulirus guttatus
AACATAACCACATTCTACCAAACACTCAACTGTTTCTCGATCACTGCAGTTTTCAATTCTTGTATTAATTTCACATTAATGTTACAGTAAACTTAATATGGACTAAAAGCTCTACCATCAGTGGATAATGCAAATAAAGCATAACCACTTCAACTTTGTAACCTAACACAAGCAACCAAGATTCTACATGGATTGCTCATTGTGCACCACAACATAAAAGTCAAATGTATGTTTAAAAAGACATCTGCACATGACAACATTATCATGTAACAAAAGTCCCAAGTCAATCCGAAATGATATTCAAGCATGATCCCAATTTCAATCTTTTTTTTTTTAAAACATCCCAGGACCACTTTCTAAGAAAGAGTCCTGGTGTTACTCAAGACCTTTTTATAAAGGTTCTTATGACCCAAGGCTGCTCTACATCCACTTGCAGGAAAATGTAGACTCCTTTGGAGTGGCAGATTCTTTGACAAGGCTGCACCCCCAATGATAAAGCCTTGCTAAAGAAGACTTTTCACTAACAATGTAACTCTGAGCAGGAGTAGTGCAGTAACACCAACATACAAGTTTCAGCATGGGATATCATTGTTAAGAATGCACATGTCTGTATCATGTACTACCTGCCTGAGATGTTGCATAAACCTTTGGGTTGTGTTGTCTGGGTTATTCTCTGAAGAAAACAGGAAGAATATGCTTTCATAGCGTTGTAATTTTTAATACTTGATCACCCATTTCACGTTAGCAAGGTAGAGCCAGAAACAGACAAAGGCCACATCCACTCACATCCATTCTCTGACTGTCTTATGTAATGCACCAAAACCAAGCTCCCAATCCACAACCAAGCCCCACAGACCTTACCATGATTTACCTTCAATGCTTCACATGCTCTGGTTTAATACACTGACAGCACGTCAACCCCAGTGTACAACATCGTTCCAATTCACTTTATCCCCACACGCGTTTCACGTTCGCCCTCCTGCAAGTTCAGGCTCCAATTGCTCTAATTCTTTTTCACTCCATCCTTCCATCTTCAATTAGGTCTCTAGTTCTCCTTTCCTCTACTTCTGACACATATATCCATTTTGTGCACAGAAATATAAAGATGTGAATGTCTCAAAGAAGATAACTTTCCATTCTAAGTAATAACAATAAACATTAAAGACATCACCATCTTCAGTAAGGGTGGATAAACAAAAAAATGAATAAAATGCAAAGAAAAACACCAATTAATCCATCTTCATTTTTATATACAGTTGACAATAAATTACATAAAATATACAAAGAGGACACCACATGTTGCTTTATATACTAATGAGCTCAGCCTATGGCCTTTTTTCCTTATGGAACACAATTGTGGCTAAAATATTATATTTTTAAGTACATTATAAGTGCCAAGACAGTGTCTTTATATGCACATCGAATTATTTGAATTTCAATTGCAATAAAATTATTTTCAGTGAAAAATAAAGACAAAATGTGTATGCCTTTATTCATGAACTATATCTGAAATACAAATTTCATAGTTAACAATTATAATTCACACACAACATTACGCAGTCTTGAGCTAACATGAGAAAGGTGGATAACCACATAGGCAGCTGCCAGATTTACAGTTTCCTCTAATCACTGAGTCTGCTGATAGCTGAAAGCTGCCTCTGGCTCCCTACTTTCTCTTTGGCAGAAGTTAAGTCTACAGTTTTCCATTTCCAGGCAAGATTATCCTGGAGCTTCTCACTTCATTAAGCACTAGCAGAACAGATTCAACATGCCTTTACTAATATTGCAAGTAAAATCATTCAAAGGAGTTCTGGAATTCCACCCAAACAGAATTATTCATTTCAAGCTTATCACACAGCCATATTAGGTGCCTTAGAAAATCCACTTCATTTACCTGGAAATAGTCAGTCTGTGCAAAACCTCTCCAAAACAAAACAATTACGTCATTATGACCAGATCTATACCCGGAAAAAATAGGTTAAAGCAACACCATCAACACAAGATGGCACCTTAATAAAGCTCAGTTTACCCTCAGTCTGAAAAAAGCAATGAATATTTTGTAATAAAGAGACTCACCATTATTCATTGATTAGCAGTAATATATCATGAAAAGTAAACATATGTTCCTTCTTAACTTTCCAGAAATTCTATTTTCCTAAAACTTTTGAGTACATCTGGTCAATGTAAAGAGGTTAAATATGAAGAGTCCTTCGAGTTAAGACATTGATAAATACATATTGGATGAAAGAAAGACCACTGCTGGAAAACCCAGCTAACCAAGACGTTTACAAGCACATGACTGTGGGGAATAGACAAAATATTCTTCCATCCTGAGAACTCATACTACATATACTTATATGAATGAGGACTGTTTAGCTAGACAACTTCAAACAAAAGACAAGTGTTAAGGCAAGGCAAAAATAATTAGCTTTTAACTTAGACTGAGTCAGCTGTCTCATATATGTTATGGAAACCTTCCTCCATGTTCTCCAACCTCTTTTAAAACTGAGTCCCCTCTTCTTTTACACTTTGTTCAAAATTCCTGACTTCATATTCTTTAGCTCATAATCTTTTAACCCTTAAATGGAGGCTAAAAACTATCATGTTCTTAGAGAACAGAGCCAAAATAACTTATGTGCTAACTTTTTTGCCATGTTTTAAACATCTTGCTGACTTATTGTATCATTTGTGGCCTATAGAGGTCTCTTCCTGAGTTAGGAAGATATGGGAAAAAATTCTATCCTCAGTGCCCCTACAACCATCACTCTAAGTGCATGATGATTCACCTGCTCCTACCATTTTGCCGAAAGGCAGGGCTAGCACATAGTAATCACCACAGGAAAATATAGAGCTACGAAGAATGAGCTGCGTGAGTTAAGTGTTGTTAAGTGTTACGTGACAAGAAAAGATTGTACATTTGTAGACAGAATGCCAGTAGTCCATGTGTTAGTGAGGAAGAAAAAAAGATAGCTACCTGGTTCAGAGGAGTGCAACTTGACAACCACCAAAGTGCTGACTCACTAAGCAGATGTTACTAACCCTCCAGATACCCAGGCGGGTAGTACTAGTAATATACCTCCCTTTTCACTGGCTGCCTACCAGCTACTAGATAGAAGTAGTAGGTAGAAACATTTATGCAGGATTATTAGGTAGAAACAGTAGGTAGGAGCATTAGACAGTAGTAGTCATTAAGAACATTAGATGGGAGCCTCTGCAAACACTGTACTAGACTTGCCCTCTGCCAGTGGCCTGTTTTAAGGGTGAGGCACTAAAGGCTAAGTGGCACTGGAGACCTTTAGTTATGTTGCCGTAGCCATCCCTTTGAGGGAGATCCAGTTGGAACGGGTGTCAGAGATATAGAGCATTCACCTGAAGGTCATGTTTATGTGTTGGACGAAGGTGACCCTGCAGTATGCATGTAGATTACTGAAATAGCTAAGTGATCAGGATGAATACTGGTGGAAAAAGTGAAGATGATGATGAATGTGAAAAAGATAAAGTACACACAGGATGATTTTAGTGGGGTTACATGAGGGGGAGAGAGGTCTGCAAGAGTGGCATTCCTGAACTCAAGCTTAAAGAAGAAACTGCTTAACAAGCATGCTTAAATTTCCCTTTACATCATCCAGGGGTAATGGAGAACTCAAGTAACATGTTACAAAGAGAGCTAGAATATTTCCAAAGAAAAAAATCTCGATACCCTTCACACATGCATCAGCCACTCAGTTTTCTCACACTTTGTTGTGTGAAATGTGTAAGATTTCTACTTATATCCATGACATTCAACATCAACAATGCACCTGTGTATGAAATATGAGTATATATGAAATTACAGTGCAGTGTTTAGCATTAAAAGAGACACAAATCCATTAATATCCTCCCTGCTAGCAGCCAGTCTCCATCACATTGAATATTACCACAAAAGGTGTTATATTTCTAAACAATTGCTGTGACTGCTTGAAATTAGACTGCAAATGGAAAACATGCAACAGAAACAAAGATATATTATCTCTACATCTTCCAGTAGTATCAGGAGCTGTCAGAGACATCATTTACACCCCCTCCAGGCATTAAGTTATTAGTGGACCTCACCAACACAAAAAGGTAATACAACTTTGTGTATTTTCTGTCATTTTTGAATGCTAGTCCATCATTTTTATCATTTTTTTCAGTGTAAAGAAATTTCTGAACCATAACCACCATTTAAGGGTTAAAAGATGACAAAATATTTCCCTTGATATACTACAACTAACTAATAACATTTTTTTAACACATCACTGTTTCAATACAAGGCAAAGTTCTCACATCACCACCTTAGGAAGCGAAGCAAGCTTAACATAATTTTCTGATTCATATTCAGAGAAAGGTTGGTTGGCTAACCTATCAAATGCCAGGGTCAATGAGGTCATCAGTGTCTTGTTAAAACCACCAACTGAAAATCCTGAACACCTACTTCAGGTGTTCAAAATAATTCTAAGACCATATATGCTCTCACTACATATATGACCCTTGCATGGGAAGTCATCACCTGTCTTTACATGTTGGGGTTTGACTGCTGTATTACTGAAATAATACTAAAATGCATCCCCATTACAAATATTCACTAACTATTACTCATATTTCAACCATCAGTGAAGCTTGTTCCCTGCTGTTACCAAAACTGGGATTTGTCTTTATCAATTGTGCACAATAGTCTACAATGCAGGTTGCAAACTTCTACAAAACAATTGTACTGGCTATTCCAAGTCAACCTTATGATTTACTGCATTCAATAGAAAAAGTTCTTGATGTGAGCCTGTTTGTGCTTGCAATAGTAATAACATTATATAAAAAAATGAATCTGAAGAAAATTCATGGCACACTATCAAGGTAAAGAAATAGAGTGACACTAACATAAACAATTGGTCTGTTTGGCACCGAGATTTATTTGTAACATATCTATATTTCTTTCATACTTACTATCCTATAATAACAAGGCTCAAATTACATATTCACAAACCGCAGCTATGGACTGGGGAAAAAATCATCAGTACAAATTGATATCACTACTCCATTCTGGTGACTAAAACCTATCATAAAATGGTCTGACTTGGTGCATTGTGCTGTTTTGTTATACAAACAGAAGCTAAAATACATCTATATGAAAAAAGGCTCAATGTTGAGGAAAAAGAAGGAATGTTAAAACACTTGCAACAATGAAAGCCACGACACTGCAAGTAAGAGAGACAAAAGACTATATTCTCAACTTCCTGACTTTGGTAAAATACATTTTATGCTGAGCAAGTAGGGTAAACTACAGAAACTGACACACTTAAACAGTGGTTCATATTCTGGCCACAAAAAATCTTTCAAAAGATCAAGAAAACTTAATATAAATAGGAGTAACATAAACAACACAAATATTGTAGATATGTTCAAATACTTTATCATTTACCAAAATTCTTAAATAATATATAAAATGTGTGACGTGGCCTGAGACAAGGTACAATAATAGAAATATACCTTTGCTGTTTACCCCAATAACAGCATAACACCAATTATGTCTATGAGAAATATGTTCATAAGATTTGAAAATAAAGCCTGTCATAATACTACACCACTGTAACATGTCATGCAATTTCCAACCTTAGATTGTACTACAAGAATCATATTTCCAAATTTCATTGGAAGAAAACTGACCGGTAATATAGTATAATGATGGCTAATAATCATATATGTACCACAAATAACTTGGAATTGTAGATGATTATACACTAACATATAACCAAGTAAGTGGGATAACCTTTATTTTTTGTACATACATCTGAAAAATATGCAAAGATAAAATTCAAACTAATTCTAACAAAAAATCACATGTCAAAGGATGAAAAATGAGTTTATGAATGTCTCAGAGAATGGTCAGATATAATCATCTTATGCACATGAAAAGGTAAAACGCAGGACACGAGTGATAACTTGGAAATAATATTCTTGGTCAGGAATTAACAAAAGTAACATAAGCAACTGGAGAGAATACTAACTTCTTCATTACAAGACATTCAACAATATCAGGTATCTACCTGTCTAAAGAAATAAATACAGTAAATGAAAATCAGTAAATGAAGGCCATCACCAACTCTACTGAATATGGAAGTAGAAATTATGGCACATCTATCATGACATTTTTTTTCTGCATCTTGGATTACTATCATCTCTTGTTTGTTGTTTATTCTGAAAATATACTTCATTTTATCAACTGACTGCCCTGCAGTGTACCATATGTACAAGAAAAATAAACTCACAACTGTTTATAACTAAATAGCTTAATGACTGTGAAAGCAATGACTGATGATGATGAATAATTAAATTCTACAAACATTCATGTACATAAAAAAATATCTAAGTAATGAAAAATTCAGAAGAATCAAGATTGTTACAGATGATGAGAGGGTTAGCTCCCAGGTGTCTGTTTTGTACCATAATGTTTTCACTACATATCTACATTCTGTGTCATGAACCACGACAATGAGCATCAGTAACTAGAGGAACAATCAGAAACTTGCAATTTAACACCATTTCAAGGAGTTACGTTACATTACTCAAAACTGTAAAAGAGGTGCTCTCAGCAGCAGAAATCCTATCTTTTATATTCAAGCAATTCATATCATTAGGCATCGTCTGTCATATGAATTTGCAATGTTCTCTTGATACAAGCTTACAATTGCCGTGCTACATGGCTAATAGAGATCAGCAGGCCAATGAAAGATTATTAACAAAAAGCCTTCAAATGGAGCTGATTAAAATCTACAAGAAACTCCACTCAACAGTCACAGATAACGATTAGTCTGACCTTCCACCCGTCTACAGAGATTATTAGCCAGGGTGCGCCACAGTCGACTAGTTTAAAATCACTACACATATGCTCGGAAGTCCACAGTTCCTGTACCTTAACCCATCTCCACCACTTACTGATCATTTCATCTTAAAAGAAAAATAATGACTTAAGAAAAATATGAGCACAGTTCAAAATGGGAGTCTTACAACTGACTTGTTCTTTAAGACTGATACCATAATTAAATTCTAGAGTGACTCCAAAAGACAAGTACAGTAAAAATAAACTGAGGATGCTTTATGATAAGAAAAAAGTAAAATCATTTCAGCTAACAAATTCTAGAAAATATGGTAAAAATTTTGAATCTTATTTGTAACCTAAACATTTATATTTCAAAAAGTTTTCATTCATCTCATAAACATTTCATACTTTCTAGAAAATAAATGATGGAGTGTTCTCTGGTGCATAAGTAGTCCTAAAATATGGTAGTTCTGCAGACTTTTTAGCTTTCAATCAACTATTCCTGCAACTCAAAATCAGCATGCATTTCAACTCCAGACACCCAAAAGGTTTCTTGTATTAGATACTACTACTACAACAACATACATCTTCAACAAGAACTAATTAACTAAGTCGTATACATACAACTTGTTTGCCTGCCACTGCACTCTCAAAATATAATTTTAAGATTTTCAAAGCTTTTAGATAAAGTCAAAGTCAGTGCACCTTTCCCACAATAAAGCACATCCAATCTTGAATTTTTCATTCTTAAATGCTGAAAACTTTGGAAAGAACAATAACCTTGACACAACTGTACATAAAACATCATTGGTATTTTTAATGGACAAAGCAGAGAGATCTATAAACACATTCATGCTCAGAGAAAGCATCCAGAACAAGTTTTACTCCTTTTGCTTGAGTTTCATAACTTATATGGACTTCCTGCAATAGATGTTTTTACACACAACAGAGCTAAATTCCTGGCAAGGAGTGACTGAAACCATGTGGCATTTTTCATATTCTTGAAGTCAAAAGGAAGTATTACTTTTATCATTTTAAGGTTCAATGTCAATGCCCATCACAAGTTTCAGTTCTCCTCCAAGACTGCCCAGCCTGTGGCTTCATACTGGCGCGATGCTACACTAGATTATCACAGCCATGATTGCTTGTTCTAGATTTAGTGACTGGACAGTGGCCCATCAAACTAAAGCTCCATGGACTTTCTTAGCTTTACCACTCAAACAGGACACTCATTTGATACATTCTAAAGACTCACAGTATACTGCAAATGATACAAAACATTTATGAGATTCAAAACAAAGAAAACAATCAAAACAAATCTAAAACTTTTCTAATATTATAATTTTAAGGGTCAACATATAATGTAGTATTATTAAAAACTGTTTAAAGTCTCTTCTATTAATAGCCTGATGGTTAAGAGCCTTAAGAATGATTTAGATACTGGTTTTAAAACCCCATCTGTATGACATCTTGCATAACCATCTCTCTTAAAGAGATGAAAAATACATGAAAAACTCTATTCATACAATTCTAATGTGATCCCAAATTATAACTAATGAGAGGTACTGGGCAAGTACAGTCCATCCTTTCAGCTAATATGTTTTCCAGTGAATCAAAAACAATATTTAGATAACCATTTCTTATTTAGCATTCAAAGAGTCGACAGCAATGGGAGATTTTACTAAATGCCTTAATGATACATTAATTTACCTATATCTGATGTTATTTCAAAATCATTTTAGTGAGTGAAGTGACCTTCATGCATACTTCTCATCCATGACAGGGCATCTTAAAATACTTCATATATGTCCTGCCCAGACATACAATTTTATGAAGGGCAAGAGTGCAGTTTTGACAAAATCATGTCAACTTATATAAATAATGTATGGTTGTGAGTAGAGGATTCACACTGGACTGTACCATGTATAAGAACTGAGGTGTTTGTGCTCTTGATCTGGGGTTACATTTCAAAAATCTGTTAACTAACTAAAGCAGAGTACAAAAGGCAATATTTTATTACTCATATGAAATCCATTTTCCTTATATCCAATGAAAATCCATCCCCCAATGAAATGAAGGGCCACTGTTGACTTCTAGAACATAACACCCTACTCTCAACATACCATTTCTAATAGTTTTACTTCAAGGAGAGCTGGTGGTAGATTTAATTGCTAATAACATGTCTGGAATCTGTAAGTATATTGTAATCACGTATATGACTAAAATTTATGCTTGCACTATCACTTACCACAGCTTTCAAACAATGTTTAAGATAACAAAGATCTTGAAAACATAATAAATCATATAATAAGAATTCTGGCAATATTCTTATTAGAAAAGCATGTGGATACGTATTTAACAATTGAGCTAACAAAGTACAACAGCAAAATTAAATAACGTACCAAGTTCATTATACCACAGCATATGTAGTAACATCCTGTTGGTGACTTGACCCTCGATAAAGTTCATCCCAACAGTTCATATACGACAACTTCAACTTGAGGATAATTTTGTATCAAAGTTATGTCATCTAAAAGCATGATACCTGATCTCCTGAACTTTATGAATTTAAAGATGGCTTTAAAAGACAGATTCTAGAAGTGTGGTCTGTTCAACCTAACATTTCTGCTAAAAATAACAAGTCCAAAAGAAAATAAAGAAAAACTATTGCATAACCAAAAAGCAGGTAAATCCTTCTCTTGGTCATCCAGTTCATCTAGTATAGAAAATAACAAAAGAGCTTTAACTTTCAGGAAACATACCCATTCTATTAATTATCCATGTTTCTTACATAACCTTGACAAAGTTCAAAACTAAATTTAAATCTTCCAGCAATTTTCAATGAGTCTTATAAAAATCATTTCAATGTAAGAGAGATTAAGTGAAAGGCTGTGCAAATGTAGTACAAACTCTTTGCACCTAAATGTATCCAAATGACAAAAACAAATGGTAAAACAAATACAAACAGGAAAACAAAAACTAAAGTAACAAAACATTAACAGGTACAACAATAAAACAGCAACAGGTCAATGGACCAACTGCAAATGAATTCCTGTACTTTACACAGAATAAACTTGCCAGCCAAATTCTGGCTTGAAGTATGCCATGAAGTCAGAAAAGGGTAAGTGGTGATGAGGTTTCAGTTGTTATCTAACTCTGGCCATCTAGCAGTACCTTCAAACAACAGAATGTTTCACCAAAGAAGATAGTTCCAAACTAAAAATCTAGGCACAAACAGCAAGCTCTCTCCAAAGAGAACTGAACACATGCATTTAAAGTACACAAAAAGTCATTAACTGGTGCACAATGAAAATCAGTTCTTTCACAAATGATGTTATGTATCATGTACAGAGCATATTTTTATCTCTTGGAAAGAAAAGGAATAGAACTACAGAGAGGTAACCCCAAAATCTTTCAAATGGAACAATATTCAACAATCCTTTAGAAATCTCCAAGTATGCAATATCAACAACTATTACATTTATATACAGTAAACCCTCGAGTTAATAGAAGTAAGGGGTGTCCATTAATACCGAAAGTTATATCGAATCTGACCTATGGCCCACTTATAATACAATATACAACGTACAGTAATACAATATACAGTTCACATGCTTTCTTTAACTTCTCTCTCACTTGATGCCTCTTTGAATTGTAAGGTTTGGAGAATTATTAATAAATAAATTCACAATTCTCTGAATAAAACCAGACCACACAATAGATTGAGGCAGACTGAGACTGAAAACAAAGGAAGTCTACCCAATGTTACAAAAAACAAGTGCAATATGAAAAGCGCATGGTACGGCATTTGAGATTATATTTTCTTATTTCTTACAAAATAAACACTGTACAATTATTGGCCCAGTCCATTGAATATGAAATCCATTATATTGGGGAAGGTCTTAAGAATATATGGTGTGGCAGGTAAGCTGCTAGAAGCAGTGAGAAGTTTTTATCAAGGGTGTAAGGCATGCATATGAGTAGGAAGAGAGGAGAGTGATTGGTTTCCAGAGAAGGTCAGTCTTTGGAAGTGGTGTGTGGTGTCCCCAAGGTTCTTTAATCTGTTTATGGATGGGGTGGCTAGGGAAGTAAACGCAAGAGTTTTGGAGAGAGGGGCGAGTATGCATTCTGTTGGGAATGAGAGGGCCTGGGAAGTAAGTCAATTGTTGTTTGCCAAAGATACAGCACTGGTGGCTGATTTGAATGAGAAATTGCAGAAGTTGGTGACTAAGTTTGGAAAAGTGTGAGAATGGAGAAAGTTGAGAGCAAATGTGAATACGAGCAGGGTTATCTATTAGAATCAGCAGGGTTGAGAGACAGGTTAGTTGGGATGTAAGTTTAAAAGGAGAAAAATTGCAGAAAGTGAAGAGTTTTAGATATCTGGGAGCGGACTTGGCAACGAATGGAACCATGGAAGCAGAAGTAAGTCATAGGGAGGGGTAGTGGGTGAAGGTTCTGGGAACGATGAAGAAGGTGTGGAAAGAGAGAACATTATGGTTATGTTTGAAGGAACAGTAGTTCCAACAATATCATATGGTTGCAAGGCATGGGCTATAGATAGGGCTGTGTAGTGGAGGCTGGATGTGCTGGAAATGAAATGTTAGAGGAAAATATGCAGTGTGAGGTGGTTTGATCTAGTAAGTAATGAAAGGGTACGAGAGATGTGTGGTAATTAAAAGATTTTGGTTGACAGAGTAGAAGAGGGTGTGTTGAAATGGTTTGGACATATGGAGAGAATGAGTGAGGAAAAGTTGACAAAGAGGGTATATGTGTTAGAAGTGCAGTGAACAAGGAGAAACGGGAGACCAAACTGGTGGTGGAAAGAGGGAGTGAAAAAAAGATTTTGTATGATAGGGGCCTGAACATGCAGGAGGGTGAAAGGCATGCAAGGATTAGAGTGAATTGGAATGATGTGGTATACTGGGGTCGACATGGTGTCAATGGACTGAACCAGGGCATGTGAAGTGTCTGTGGTAAACCATGGAAAGGTCTGTGGGGCCTGGATGTGGATAGGGAGCTGTGGTTTCAGTGCA